>MU225240.1:1206025-1220246 GCA_018584345.1 Thuja plicata | reverse complement strand
TGGGTGATTCCTAACCTTTTTAAGGCTAATGGAATGCTCACCCACATGGGGAAATTCTCTCCAAAATGGGCACCCATTCCTCTTTAATTCCCTCTTACAATTTTGTCTCCCCTTTTGAAATATTGAGATACTCAATATTAAATGCCAATTTTGACTCAAAATTGGCCATCTTTTCAATTCCATGTGTCTCATATGTGGCTCTTATGTGGATGCCACATAGGTGCCACTTCATCCAAGCCTCTTCCTCTCTCCAAAAAATTATAAATAGAGGCCTTCTCCTCTCATATTTTCATCTCTCAATATTGCATTGTTATCATGTTATTTTGCATTTAGAAGTTCATAGTTATAGGTTTCATGTTTTCATATGCTCTTAGTTTATGCTTAAATCACTTAGATATTACATGCTAGTTTGTTTTTGGTTAAAGTGAATCATGGTTCTCATCTCATAGCATAGTTCTTGAATCATAGCTTTCAATCTTATAGCTTGCATATCAATTTCGTAGTTTGGATATATCATCTTGGAGAAGATTTGAAACTAGTCCTTCATACTAGCTCTTGAATCTCTCTTCTTGCATATTAAGATCTTGCATTTGCATTGGGGATCATTTCATTTTTTGTGTTTGAGAGAGCACACCTACATATCTTTATCAAGAGCAAATCAAATAAGTAAAGTAGGGTGCATGGTTACTTATTTTTAGCTCAATCTGATGTTATGTTGAGTTATTTGTTGCTTGCTTGCTTTTTCATGTGATTTTGAATTGATGTGCTAACCCACTAATGTTTTCATGTTTGAGCTTGCTCCCAATAGGTTGAAGAATTCCTCATACTACAACACTATATACTCAGGTAACACTGAATGACTAAGTGTTTTGACACTAATTGACAATATGTCTTGCCATAAGGTCTAAAATCTCCCCCTTTGGCACTAGTGACAAAAACACTTATCATTAAACTCTATAACTGATATGTCAAAACTCCCCCTTACTAATTGCTTGGGTTTTGAAACTTTCTTTGTTGCTCAGGTCTAACTGGCTCTATTTTTGTATTTTTCAAAATTGTTATTATAACATATATCTTCTATACTATTAACTATACATGTGATATTTACAATGACATTTCCCTCTTATACAATGATATTTCCCCCTTGTTTTTGACAAGGATGCCAAAAACAAATGCCATCTATAGGGTTATCCCAAGGTAGGATATAAAATCACTATGTACCTTCAAAATTTGAGACAGAGTGTTGTCTCAATTGTCCTATAGCACTTTCAAGATGTGCAATTCAACTTGTAGTTATGCAGATAGCTCTATCATCAGCTCAGCAACTGAGAAGTTTTTTTCATGAATGAGATTTTTAGCCTATTTTATGTGTTTTTGCATTCCATCCATGTGTGGTAGAATTTGGATCTAAATGGTTGTAAGAGATTCTCTGATTCTTGCTTCTTCTCTCAACACTTCAGCTTGCGAATTAGTAAGATACTTAATTTTCATGAAGTGAGCACAACTAGTGCTCGGGTCAAGTGCTAACTGCCTTGCACTTTCCTTCATGTCTACATCGATCTTTACTATCTTATTCTTTATTTCCATGGTAAAGTTAGAGGAGTCACTCAACTTTACAAATAATGCTACCACATTTTTCACTATAGTTTCTAGAGTGCTGATAATTTGTGTAAGCTACACCTGGTCAATTGCAATCTTCTTTCCAATGTTCTCTAGAACCTTGTTCTCAAATTTCTTCTCTGCCTTCTCAAGTAACTTCTCCTGACCATCATATCTATGTTGAACTTGTGGACAATGTCAACAAGTTGGTCCATAATTGAGTCACTTTTGTTGACTTCAATATGCAATGCATCTACAAATATGCTTTTAAAATCTTCAAGTACTTTGTTCCTTTGTCTTTCCTTTCTGAGTTTCTGTTGTGAGGCCCTTTTCTTCCATAGTTCTCCCAAAATATCCATTTTTTCTATAGATAGGTTGGATAGATCCCAATTAGGAATCACAATCTCTTTCTCCAGATCTATCTCATCAGTTATTACTTTGACTTAGGACTCGGTGAAGTAACAATTTCCTTACCTTTATCTACCTCATCCTTTGCATTAGTATTCAATCCAATTAGGTCATTGATCTTTACAATACTAATTGTTTATCAACATTTAATGATGAATCAATAGTATAAATGTCTACCTTGCCTTTCTGTGACTCGGGTGTGCATGTCTCAGTAGTAAGAGGAGCTTGTTGCTCAGACTTTGTTTGTTCTGATATAGATTCTGCAACCTTGTCTTTTCTCAGAGTTACTATACTATGTATGGGAGATTGGGGTAGTGATGGCATTACCTTAGCTACAATTTTATCTACATTGGACTCTTCAATAGTCTGTACCTCAGGTAGAGTATCATCATTTCATTACGTTGGAGGGTTTGTACTCGATACTTCTTCCTTCACATTGCTTTCTGTTATCTCAAATATTGATTTCCACACTAATGTGGCACACTGAGCTACTTACTCTATATTCTTGTTAAATATTTGGAATGCCCTAAATTTGGGGGTGTGATTATTCTCATATTTTCTCAAGGCCTCTTTCACTTCTTTTCCTTTCATTGCAGGCATGACTTGCTTCAATGTCTCTTCCCTTATATCTCTTTCAATTTGTACTGCATTTTTCCAAGGAATAGATACTGCCTTAAATAAGTATTTAGTCATATAACTCTTCAACTTAGAAGGGTCATATTTCCATTTTTCCATCTTCTCCACCACTACTTTAACAATTTTGTTCTTTTCTTCTTCTGTCCTAGAAGCATACTTTAGTGATTTCAAATAACTCTTGGCTCTTCCTTCTTTAAGTTCTTTGATCTTCTAATCAAGTGTGGGTGTGGGTTTAGTTAAGACCACAGTATCTTCTTCATCACCATCCTCTTCATCACTTAGTATAAGTTTTCTCCTTGATCTTCTTAGGGTGACAATAGGAGTAGTGCCTTTTTCCTTTTTCTGTCTAGATGTTGTCTTCCTCTTCTTCTGTGGAGGATTAACATCAGTTTCTTCCTTGTCAAATTCAATTTCCTCTATCTCCTCTATTTTAACTGTGTCCTCTTTTCTCTCAGAGATTGTAGGAGAGTTGGAGTTCTTTCCATACTCTTCTTGAATGTATCAAGTCTCTTTCTTCCTCTCTTCAATATCTTAGGAATCTCAATTTCCAAAGATACCCTGCTCTTTGCTTCCTCATAGGTTCTAAAGTCGGGTGCCTTTGGATTGATAGGTTCATTCACAAGAGCCTCTATGATATCTTTAGTGTCTTTATTATTAACTTCATATGGCAAGGGTTGTACCCATGCAACCCTAGGCTTTACTACTTGTATATACACTTTGTCACAATCAACTAGAAAATAGATTTCTTCTTTGTACTTTTCAAGTAGTTGTTTGGGAGTTCTATATCTACTCTGCATCTTCTGTTTGAAAATTTAAAAGTATCCATCCATAATGCTATCAAAGTTATCTCCCATCTCAGCTATGAAATCATTAATTTGATGGATGATTGGTCTATCCTTTTTCCATGCTACTATTCCTTTGGAGGGAAAGAACTTCTCAACATAAAATAGTATGTAGATTAGAAGAGAACCAAAATTTACATGAATTGGTTTTTGATACTCGGATGCTCTCCATGTTCTTTCTCAACTGAGTGAGTTGCAATTATTCTAGGTCAAATACCATATTCTTCTTGACTACTTTGTAAGCTAGGTCAATAGATTTGCATGACACACTATTGGGTCTGCTCAAGATGTATGTCTTGTGTGCTATCACATGGATGCCAAACTTCATCTCCATATTTGTTACTCTATTGAGTCTCATTCCTTTACCATCCCACTTGGCAAGAGTTAACTCAGCTAGTTCATCCCTGTTTAAGGTTTTGGTAGCTTTTGGCTTGTCTAACACAGGGAACCCGGTGACACAGTAAATTATCTACTTAGTGATCTTCAGAGGATGATCCAACCATAAATGCATGTCATGAAAACAACTAAGAACATATCTCATCCATTTTTTCTAGAATTACCTTAGCATATGCATGATATGTGTCAAACCCTTGTTTTTGAGGTGCTTATGCTCGAGCTTCAGTTTCCCATCGGTACATAACTTCTCATATGTTTGATTCATCTCATTGGTTGCAAGCTCCTGTATGTTGCAGTGATAGAAGCTGTGAATGTCATTAACCATTAACACTCTCGGAGGGATTAGGGAATGAGCTCCCATCGGGTATATCTCCTCTACAACTGCCGAATGAAGTTTGAACATGGGAGGATCACAAATTGTATTCCTTACTAGCATCTCTGAACCTTTCTTGACCTTACTGCTGGAAGTGGATGCCATATTGCTCAGACAAAATAATCAAACTTTGTATTCAATCATGAATTCACACTGAATTGCTAAGGGCTTTGAATTTACTTGTAAACTGGAATCTTTGTAAATAATACTCTTTGCAATCCTTCATATATAAGATTTTTTCAACCATTAGAGTATTTCATTAAATGCTTCATACATAGTAGCTGGCATGACTCCGGTGTTTCTCCAAGATTCACTCAGAAGCTTGGGTGAAACTAACTTTCTAGTTATCAACACTACCTGACTCAGCTCGGGTGGGCTAGAGTGACTCAGGTGTAACTAACATTCTAACTTAGGTTGAAATACAATATGTCCACATGCATCAATATGTGGATATGGACTATATTGCTTACTTGGAACTGATGTAGGATGGCTTGTTATTGCATAGTTCTATTCATCTCCTTACTTTCTTATTCTATATTGATAGATCCACCCATCTCACTATTTAGGGTGTCATTAGATCCTTCATTGCTTTGATCTGAATTATCTAAGGATTTCCTTACCCATTTCTTTCTCATTCGAGTTCTGATTTCTAGGACTTTGGCTTTACCACTCTCAAAACCAGTATCAAGTTTTTCTCTGTTCATATAGTTCTTGCTCAGATGTCCAAGTTGCTTACACACATAGCATCTCTTAGTAGGATCTCTTTTTCTGAAGTGAGTCTTCACACAACTTGCACCAATGTGTCCATATTCACTACAGTGACAACATCAGTACCAAGTGTTGTAATCCCAACCAAAAATTGCCTTAGCTAATTGTTCAGTAGGATTCCAATTCTTATTTCTGCATTCAGAAGATTTATGACCTTGTTTGTTGCATTTGTAGCATTCCCTTCAAACTTAGGTTTCTCTTTGCATTCACTTTCTCTATGTCCATATTTGTTGTAACTATAGAATTTACCATTAAATTTTGACTTTCCATTGCTCCAACATTTTTTGATGTATTCCATGTCTTACCACAGTGATTGTATTTAGGTTTGTTGTTCCTTCGAGCTCCTTGTTGTGAGGATTCACCTTGTTCAGTATAACCTAATCCAGTATGTCCATGATGTCTGAGTTCTATTTCCTAATCCATGATATTTTGTGAATTCATCATAATTTCATTTGTTTTCTTTTCAGTATTGAGATCATTCTACAGTCTTTCATTTTTTGTCCTTACATTGATAGCTTCTTGTGTTGCATTGTTGAGTTGACTTACCAAATCAGCTTGCTGAAGTGATAAGTGTTTTATTTCTTTTTCTTTTTCTTTTAATCTTTTACTCAGTATTCTTTTGTCTTCTTGTGCTATATTTCTGTCATCTTCTACTTTTTTCTTTAGTTCTATGACTTCACACACTCTGATTGAGTGAACTTCCTGTTCTCTTTTCAACTTTCTAACTTCTTCATGTAAATTGAGATTCTTTGCAAGCAAGTCTTCAATGGCTGCATCAACTTCTTCTGAGCTTCTATCTTTGCAAAATTCTTCAATTTTTTCTTCTATATAGTTCTTGTCATTCATCTGTACTGCTAATTCTTTTCTTCTCTTCAGGGAAAGAGAGAGTTGCCCCTTAAGGTTTATGATCTAATCCATGGCCACTTGAAGATATATCTTTTCATTCTCAATGGCTTTCTCCAGTCTGTATGTTTCCATATCCTCTGATATTTTCTCAAGTTGTTAAACTTTTGATAAGAGAACCACTTCTCTGATACCAATTGTTGGAATTATATGATGTGCCCAGTGATTGAGAGGGGGGTGAATTAGGAACCAATAAAACTTAATCCTTTTAATCCACAATTAGATTAGCTTATTTGTTTGCATTCATATAATTTGAAAGTAAAGAATCATATACAACACATTACACAATATTTGGTTACCCAGAAACCTTCCAAAAGAAAGTAAAACTGTGGTGGGGATGATACCCACAAGATTTAGTACTATAGTATGAATTTAGCATGTTAAATCTTACAATGACCACTTCTAATGGTCTGCCTTGTTAGGAGTATAGAAAGGACTGTTATGTCCACCTTGTTAAAGGATTTTATATAATACAATAAGTAATGCAACTCGGTTAAGATATTTAAAGAAAGGACTGTTAGGTCCACCTTGTTAAAGGATTTTGTTGATCCACCTGTGAGAATGAACCAGTTGATGATCTTCTCTGTGCAACTGTGATTTTTGAATAAGATCCTTAGAAATATAACTGATCACCTGAATGTGATAGATAAGACTCTTCTCTCCTGAACACTTCTACACTTAACTCAAACTGTCATTCGCATGCCTTATGCATACATAATCATATTGTGCATCTTCTTCTAATACATTCATAATTGGATAAAACAAACTATCTTACACATATATATTTATGCATCTTCTTCTAATACATTCACTATTGGATAAAACAAACTATCTTACACATATATATTTATCCAACAAATAACTTTGTAAGTCGGCTTGCAATAAACAATTTTATATTTAACAATATATGCAAAGTCGGCTTCAAACTGTCACTCAGGTCCAAAAGACTACTCGGGTGATAAACTGTCACTTGGGAAATACTGAACACTCGGGTGATGCAGAACACTCAAGCGATGCTAAACACTCAGGCGATACTATATACTCGAGTAACACTATATACTTGGGTAACACTAAATGACTAAGTATTTTGACACTAATTAACAATATGTCTTGCTATAAGGTCTACAAATTTGCCCAAAATAGCTCCTCAATTCATGAAGACAAAGAAAACCTTCCATTTGACCATATTTGATTGAACATATCCCTCCATGCAATGTAATTTTATCCCCTTTTTCATCAAAATAAAATAATAATATAAGTTTGTATAATTCACACTTAACTATTACTCTACAATCATGGCATATGCAAAAAAGGATAAATATCATCTCAGAATCTCTCCAACTCATCCAAAACTCAAACTCCCCTCCTTCTTCAACACAAAATCCAATTCCAACTCATGCAAGCCTCATAAAAAGCACACCATTATCCTATTATTACATTTTAAAGTTAGTATTTATTACATTTTTTATAATTGAACATGCAATAAATATTAATTACAATTTGATACATGCAAGAGGTAGGAAAAATTAATAATATATTAAAATTAATATTTATTAAATAATATAACATATATCACTTATTAGATATTAAATAAATAATATCTATTAAGTTATATAATATATATATTTAATAACTATTAATAAATATAATATATCAATTTTTTATAATATGAGGTATGCAAGCCTTATATTAATCCCCGTGGGATATTAATTACAAAGGAATCTCAATAAAACTTATAAGGCACAGACAATGCTTTATTTCCTTTCGACGAGTTTAGGTTTGGAAACCCTAAAGCAAAAATGTGAACCCTAAATCATTTCCATTATGTTACTTTCACTTTGGACTTTTTCTCTGGGTGCTAACTGCCAACTTAGGGTTACTTGGATAAAAAGAATTGAAGGTTTCATGGAATCTTATGGAGACTTTATAATGCAGATCTCATTCATGCATACATGTAATCCTTTTTCTTCACTACTAGGAAAAAATAAAACTTCAAGCTCTTCTCTCTATTTAAAATGATGGAAACACTCATTTATTTTTGTATATTCACTAAATCATTATCTTTTGTAGCAACTAATAGAAAACTTATGTTCTTGAGCTCTATATTTTTTAGTGAATCATGCTTATAGGGGGTTTTATTTTGATTCTATGGTTGTCTATCACTATATGCATGACAACTAATGATGCTATGTATCTTTTTCCATTATGTTCTTCGATGCTTCAAAATATTGATTAGGGCATGATCCTTCTTTGATATGTTGCTATCCTTTGTTAAATGGAAACAAGGTTTTCTGTTAAATCTTACTAGTTGCGGCTCTCACATTCAAATTCTCTATTGAATATTTATTTTCATATTATATTATTCCTCAAGTAGCAAAAAACGTAGTGAAAATCTATGTTGTTACTTTAGGGTTTTCTCAAAAAATTCAAACAAACCGCATTTCATATATTGTAATATTTTGGTTTTTCCATTTTATTATCTGATATACCTCCATGCTTGAATTCTCTGAACATTTCATATTTTTTCTTTTATGGATAAATTGATATATTGTACTTATTCCATATTATTTTTTATAACCAAAACTCAGAGGAAATCACAAGCATGAAGGTTGAACAACCCCACAATAGGTAATAATAATCATGCCAAAGCTTCTCATAGGAATAGTGTATTCAACTAAGTATTATTTTCCCTATCATGAAGTGCATTTAAATTTTCAACCCATGGATGTATACTTTAATGGGATAGCACGATTTGTGCACTAAGTCTCTCATAGAGTCATGTTACTTAAGCTACAGGAAGGAAAATACATGAAAGGAACTTACACTATTGCTGTGGGAAAGTAAACACACACAACTACTTAATGAAATTGATGCTGACAATTATAAGTTCAACTTTAACCCATTCTATCAACCCAAAGAATTTACTATGATTATCCCTACAGGTGTTGCAGGAACATACACAAGTTATAATGTTGCAGGAGGAAACAGTAAATTCTAGTTGAAATGTTGTAAATGCTTAAACAAATTAACCTAGTCTACTCTAATCCACCTTCCAAGTGGTCCCCCTTGGTCGGCCTATGCTAAATACTAACACAGAATATAACTCAAAATAACTCCTTCATTGTATTTCTAGAAAAACTGATTACATCATAGTAAAACAATATACGAAAATAAAAGAGTAACTTTGCTTTCAATTGCAACAATGGTACAATCATCCAACTAACTAAAATCTATCAATCATATCACTTTATATAGAGGATTGATATTTATTTAAACATAAAGATAACATCTGACTGATTCATGCCTTAAAGAAAGGAGAATGCAATGGTCCACGACAGAATATCATAAAGACTGGATAACTGCTTCAACAAAGTATTGACCACAGAGAAAATATAGCATAATTGAGCTCCTATATTCCCTAAAATGATAGTTCCTTCAATTCATTAGGCATTATTTGTAGTGTTATAATGGTTCTCCTCATCGTAGTTGGGACTTCATCAGTTCTTCATCAATGTTGTCGATCCACTCTCAAGCCACTCCTCTTTCCCTGGCAGGTTAGTAGCACATGCATATATATTCAATTTTTCAGCTATTCAACTTAATCCAAATGTTAGGACATACATTCAAACAATTATATGAAATACTATAGCATATGTTGGAAATACAAGATGGGAAATCAAGATACTAAGAGGGGGGTGAATAAGATCTTATAAATTTTACAACTTAAAACAAGCTAATCCATAATCATGTATAAATATAATTGATCTATCAACTAGTATAATCCATAACAGAAAATAAATAACTCAAGACATATAATTTTGGTAACCCATAAACCCAAGAAGGTAAAACTGGTGTGGGGATGACACCCACAAAATCTTCACTACTGCAACAATAAAGAGTGCCTGTTAAGGCTACAAAATTTGATCACTTCTGATGATCTACCTGGTTAAAGGTCTGCCCAGTTAAGAGCTACAGATCATTACAATCTACCTTGTGAAAGGATATAAACTTACAACAAAGTAAGCACTCGGTTAAGACATTTAGAAAGGTTTGCTAGAACCACTATGTTAAGATATTTCACCTGATACATCTGTTAGAATGTCTCAAGATCTGATCCTTCGGTATGCACTCAAATGCTGATGACAGATCTCCTCTTTCCAATACCTTCAATGATCTAATAATCTGATATAACTTTGCTTTTCTTCTCACTACTCTTTTACTATGCTAGATCTATGCTTCTTCACTCAAACTAACCCTTTTCACATCTCTCATGTATGCACATAACTTACAAAATTAGGGTAAGAAGCAATCTTATATACCTTACAGATCTGGCATCTAGATCTAGATCGATGATCAAGATCAAATACTTATGCTACTTGGGAATTCCAATTTTCTGATTGGTTACATGCCACGCATTGGGATCAATGATTTAATGCATAATTAACTATGTTGAAAACCTTAAATACTCAAACAAGTTGGCCCAAAATAGTTTACCTTGAATTTTGTGTCATCCCCTACATGTATGACAAAACTGTCTTTCTCAGCATATGAAGACTCTATTGGAAACGCTAAGAGGGGGGTGAATTAGTGTTTAACTAATTATTCTATTTCAGCAACTTTAAACATAAATCAAATATATATCACTTGAAGCTTAACACAAGAACACATAACACATAATATGATTACATGGAAACCTTGATCAGAGGAAAACCCTGGTGGGAATTAGTACCACAAATATTGCACTAGTATAATGAACCTGTTAAAGTTCCTTTGCCCTGTTAGGAGCAGTCTTTACAATGTAAGTACAATGACCTGATTAAATGCCTGACCCTATTAGGAGTCTTTTACAAACAACCCTATTCGTGGTGAGGACTCACTATCCAAGAGCTCACTGCTCAATGAGAAAGGAGGCTACAACCTCCTGAGAATAGATATGCACTATATCCAAGAGTGAACTGATGTATATGACACAAATGTCTGATCAATTTCAGTTATGCGATGATTCTCTTATCTTATTTAAGGGCTCTATCTCATATTGACATCTTTATACTATTCTTTTATATCTATGCTCTACATATATCTTTGACACTTCAAATATGTCTTTTCATTACATATATATATATATATATATATATGTTTATGCCTGAATAGACGTGACTATAAACAAGACCTTAGTTGGCCCAAAAACAAAATTCACAATGCCTCCAAACAAATTGGCTTAAGTGTGTTTACAATAATGTTTAATAAATGATTACAAACTTATTACAATAGGCGCTTAGCCTTTACACAACAAAAGATTACACGCTAATCAAAAAACCTAAAGTCGGCTCCATACTCTATATTCTGAACTGCTAGTGTACTTGTTTTTTCTGTAACTTATCTGTACTGACATTTTGTACCATGCATGTATAGGGTAAGCATAAAAAAATATCATAGAGCTTATGTCTGAAGGCACTTAGTCTGAATCGGTCATACACACATGCGTTGGTGTTCCAGTCATCTGTGTATCTTTGTTCTGTATTGTCTTCTATACTTATTCAGTTTTCACTACAAAGTTTGTCGTCAAAACTTCATATGACTTTTTTGTCATAATGACAACAAAAAATAAGTCATATACTCCCTAGGAGTCAACTTTCCAACAATCTACCCCTTTGTCATTAATGGCAACAAAGGAATGTGGCCAAGTTACTCAAAATTGACTAAAACCAAAATTTGTATATTATCTTCTTTTAACATATACTATATCATATTTATTTGCATATATACACTACTCCCCATACATACTTTACCCCCCCTTTGACATTAATGACAAAGGTGTCAAAATTGTAAGTCTCTAGATACTTACTCCATGTATACATCTGGATAGGCTATCTGCAGATTCTTCATCTCTTGCTACCAGAATTCCTTTAGTGCATCAATTGTTTGTAGATGGGCGCATAAGGCATATATAATATTTTCCATCTTTGTCAAATATATTTTGGGTCCTTGATCATAGGTAGCAATGGTTGCATCAATCTATTTAATGTTCTCATCCATAACTGCTAAGGAGGGCGCAAGTGCATTTCTCAATTGAGTCTGCCTGATCCTTATCTTGTTGATCTCCATTTTAGCTTTTTCTATCTTGTCTAACTGACCTTGATAGATATTCTTGCATATGTTTATGTCTTGGGATGATGTTTCAACTAATTATCTTATGTTATCAACCAAGATATCTGCCTCTTCTATCTTTTTGATATGTTCAGACATGAGTTTACCTTTGTCCATGCAATTTGCTATAACTTTTCTTCCTTTTGATGCCAACTCTTTCAACATTGTCTGACCAATCTTTAGTGACTTTAAATCAAAGGAAAAATTCTTTATTAGTTCATTCAATCTTTCCTTTTTATACTCATCTTCTGCAATTCTAGTAGCTGAGTCTACTAAACTTGTAAAGTGTGCTTTGAAGCTTGTTAGGATGCTATCTACATCATCAAATGATTGAATTTTAGCCACTTTCTTGTCTGCAAGCACTAGGTCATTCAAAATGTTCACTGATTCCAAAAAGAGTGGGTTTCTCATAACTTGTTTCTCTTTCACTTTTTCCATGGCTAGGACATTGATCTTGATCAATTCTTCTTCTCCCCACGCATCTAGACTTGTTGAGTTGGGAGTTAAACTTGACAACAATGAAGTTGATGGTTGAATGGATGGTGTGAATATAGTATTTTGACTAGTATCCATGCATTCACTTTTTACTAGGATCTCCATGGCTAGTGTCTCATTAGTTTGATTATCTTCCTCTTTATTCAAGTCTATTGAATATTTAGAGGGAACTTCATCTTGTTGTAAAGATGTGTCATCGGTGCATACATCCTTTGTCTCTTCAGTGCTTACAAATGCTTTTTCAACTTTGTCCATATCATTGTCAGAAGCAGTCATAGATATTTTGATATCATCAATCACTATAGTATCTCCTGAATCTTTTACTGTATCAGAAGTTATTGAAACTGAGTGTGTTGAAACCTGTGGACCTATCTTAGGTGAATTCTAAATCACTAGTTCTGTAACCTGTTTGGGAGGAACTGGAGTTACCTTTGTTGTAGGCATCGTTGAAGGATACATATGTCTATCCAAAAATACCCACTCAAATTCTTGTTGAGTTTCTTCACCAACTAGATCATACTCCTTATTCATGATATGGAGAACTCTTGTTTTGGTTCTTAGGTGAGGCTTTACTAAATCCAACAGAATGGCTTTCTCATCATGTGAGCATACCATGAGAAGACTATCCAATGTTTCTTCTCTTATCCTCATATCCTCTTCAATTGATTTCCTCTTTAATACATCAAGTATGTTCCATACCTTGTCTGGTATGACTGTTTTGAGTTTCAATACTATCCTTTTGAACTTAATCATGTGAGAGATGATCATAGAATGAATTTCTAATTTGTCTATCTCTTAATACTTGTCATAGACATTCTTGATAGATTCTAGTCTGCCTTCATTAACAATTCTATTCTTTAGGACTGTTAGACTGGGCCTGAATCCTACCTCAGGAGGGGTTTGTCTATTCTTTACCTTGCTCCTTGTGGTCCTTGAGGATGGATGACTTGTATGAACTTGCTTCTTCCTTCTAGTTAACTTGCTGGGTACAGAAGGTGGAGAAGATTCTAGATCAATGGTGGATGATGGTGTGAGGTCCTGCCCTAACCTGTCCTAGCTTGACTTTCATTTTGACACTTGACTCATCAGGATGATATTTTGAGTATTGACATTATGGTTTATGCATGTCATCTTTTGGACCTTATGAGTAGTTGTTACAGGTTTTTTTGATGATCATAGTTACCGTACTCTTTATATCTATACACATGCTTATTTTGATATCTTGATTTTGCATGATATATGTATTCAGCTTTGTTCTATTATCTTTGATATTATGTTCATTAATGAAATCATGGTTCGAGAATATGATGCTAACACTTGCTTCTGCAAATATGTAATGTTATAGGATGTAGACGTATACACATGTATATTGTTTAGAAGATTCTATCATTTTATGTTGAAATGTTTATTAATATATATGGTTTTTATAATGTACTGACATCGAGTTTGAGCATGCAGGGATATGGCCATGGTTTAATTCGGGGAAACAAGATAGGACCAAGTGCAATCTGTAAAGCCAAGGTCAAATCTAGTAAGAGAGTGTGACCTCGTTGTATTGTATTTTCTTCTGTGAATGTGATGATTGATTATGTATGTGTGTTAATGGTTTAATTTGTATATTGTAAGTGATTTTTATTTTTGTGTAAATGTTTAA
>MU225240.1:1174457-1191793 GCA_018584345.1 Thuja plicata | reverse complement strand
CTGTATCACTTAGAAATTTCAATCACTCGAGAACACTGCTACAGCTTTAAATATCACCTTTTGCTCTAAAATAATAAATTTGCTCTGAGATCACAAACACGGTGAATAGGAATGAATGCAGACTCCTGTTTTTATAGCCACAAGGTTCAGAGTACACGGCTCAAAGTTCAGAAACGTCAGTTCTGCAATTAATTTGATATGCCATGAAATGTTCAAAAACCTAGCCGTAGTCGCGCGAGGTGACAGGAAATCAAATTTAAATCATGAGTATTTTGGTGCAATCACAAAAACGGTTAAGATAGCTGACATGGCACTCTGTGATTCACCTTCTATCATACATCTCAGCTACCTTTTGTACACAGTAATCAAAAATTCTTTCATCTGATTGGCCGCCGGCTTGATCTTCTCTGTCACGTCCTCCACTTGGCGCCACTTTTATAGATCCTGTTTATCTGGCGACCTCGCGACCTCATAAAGTCTCTTTGTCATGAGTATTATCTCTTAACCATGGTCTGATCATTAGATTAGGCGACCATGTAATTCCTTTACCTCAGCTAACCCAAATCTCTTCAGCGATCAGGCGACTATGTGAAAATATTAGTCGCGCAGGGTTAACCTTAACTCAGTTTTCATCTCCAGACTACGCGACAAACCATTGCACTTAACATTTGATGGTAATCGCCAAGTTGCTGGATGCTTGCTTCTTATTGAAAGACTTCACGACAACCCGTTGGTCACTGAGTCGGGTGATAGACTTAACTTAATCTTATTATATAGCACATGCCCTTTTCTATTTACAGCGACCTCGCGACATACCTTAATCGCTTAGTTGGAAGGACTTTCTCCCTGGGGAACTTTTATCACGAGACTTAGCAACCACCGTCAGATCGCTTTACTTCCTCATCGAATGGCTTTCTTTTAATCGCTTCAGAAATTCACATACCCTTAAAATATCAAGAGACTTCGCGACTGAGGGTAACATACCTTTAGTCTCCTTATCGCTTGATCCCTTTCTTTCATCAAGTGATCACTCGACAACTATTAGTTCTGTGACAAGTGTCATCTGTTCTTTCATCCTCTTTTTGCATTCTAGAAAGCTGAGTAATCTTTCTGATCTGGCGACATCCCGACTGAGTAAAATCACTTAACATGAAATGGTTAGTCGCTGAGTCGGGACTGTTATGTCTTAACTGCCAATTTATCTCCAGACCACGTGACTGAAGAGAAGCCTTAACTGTTTGAATGTCCTGATCCAGCGATCACGCGACATGAAGCAAGTGCAAAGTCGGAAGACATTTCTTTGACCTGTTGACTCTTCACGCGATCACCCGACTGAAGGTGGGTCCCGTTCATTTTAAAGCTTATAACATGATTATCAAGCGACAACCCGACCAAAGAAAGATCGCTAAGTCTCGATACATAGATGGAATATTCGATTTCTTAACGAGACTACGCGACACAAAGCAAAAGAAAAGTTGGGAGATGTTTTGGCATATTCGTTCTGGGTTAAGCGA
This sequence comes from Thuja plicata, assembly GCA_018584345.1. NCBI lineage: Eukaryota > Viridiplantae > Streptophyta > Pinopsida > Cupressales > Cupressaceae > Thuja > Thuja plicata. The sequence continues at coordinate 1,190,279 of MU225240.1, read as the reverse complement.
TCAAGCGACTTGACTTAAACTTTTTATATAGCACATGCCTTTAGTGACTTGGAAAAAGGTAACGAGGAAATAGAAGACATGGCTAAGGGTTTCAAAATACATCGTTTAATACTTGGTTGCTAGGGTTTTTGACAATTTTGGCAAGGGATAAGCATGAGCACCTGAAAATTTTCAGAGGGGAGGGCAAGGAAATAGGCATTTTAGCAAAAACACGAAATACAACCAACATCCAGCTTTTCCACATGAGTGACAAATGATAGGAGGTCTGATGTTGTTATTCATCATGCTACACTACTTGGCTGTGTGTCCATTGTAATTACATATCTGACATGAAATGTTCTACAAGTTTCTTTGAGGTTGATATCTCTGATTGTATTGAGTCTGATTCCTTTGGTTCAGTTGTGACTGCTTTATTTGATTTGTCCTGCAATGAATAGCCCTATGACCAAACTTATTACACGAGTAATAGTAACCATTGAAGGGTCTTACATCCTTACAATCTCTTTCCAAGTGTCCATGCTTGTTATAGGGATAGAAAGTATGGTTGACTGCCTTGTGCTTATCTTTTGGTGGTTGTGCTTTAGTCTTTTCATGATTCTCAGTTTTATTTTCTTCTGCAAATTCTGTTTGAGCTTTCTTTCTTTCTTGTAATGAATTAATCTCAATTTGAGCTATACTATCTCTCATACCAGTGGTATCACCTTTTAGCTTTTGAGCATAAAACTGTGATTGAATTAGATCAGAACTTGTGTGTAGTTTATCAATCTTGTCTTTTGCTCCTCATAATTTGGATTCAATTTTATTCTTGATGTTTTCCAACTCAAGGATTCTCATATTGGCTTGCATGAGTTCTTCATCTAGATGTTTATTTTATTTTTTCTTATCTTCAATAGTTGTTAGTATATCAGTTAACTAATCATTTAGTTCTTCTATCTTATCTTTTAAAGATAAGTTTTCTTCATTTAGTTTCTTGACCATTTTACCCAAATCATTTGTAGAGCAATCTTTCAAATATTTTCTTAGCTTTTTGATAAGCATTTGTGAGCCTTCAAATTTTAGTTTAAGTTCCTCATTTTCTTTCTCAGATCTGTCTAGATCTTCAAGGGCTGCTTCAAGATTCTTTTTTAGATGTTTTACTTCTGATGAATCCATGATCTCCTCAAGTGGTTAAACTTTCCTACAAAGGACTAGAGCTCTGATACCAATTGTTGGAAACACTGAGAGGGGGGTGAATCAGTGTTTAACTATTTATTCTATTTGAACAACTTTAAACATAAATCAAATATATATCACTTCAAGCTTAACACAAGAACACATAACACATGATATGATTACGGGGAAACCTTTATCAGAGAAACACCTTGGTGGGAATTAGTACCCACAAATATTGCACTAGTATAATGAACCTGTTAAAGTTCCTTTGCCCTGTTAGGAGCAGTCTTTACAATGCAAGTATAATGACCTAGTTAAAGGCCTAACCCTGTTTGGATTCTTTTACAAACAACCTTGTTAGGGGTGAGGACTCACTGTCCAAGAGCTCACTGCTTAATGAGAAAGAAGGATACAACCTCCTGAGAATATATATGCACTATATCCAAGAGTGAACTACTGTATATGACACAGATGTCTAATCAGTTCTGGTTATGCATTGATTCTCTTATCTTGTTTAAGGGCTCTATCTCATATTGACATCTTTATACTTTTCTTCTATATCTCTGCTCTTCATATATCTTCAACACTTCAAATATATCTTTTCATTATATATATATATATATATATATATATATATATATATATATATATATATATATATATGTTTATGCCTAAATAGACGCGACTATAAACAAGACCTTAGTTGGCCCAAAAACAACATTCACAATGCTTCCAAACAAATTGGCTTAAGCGTGTTTACAATAATGTTTAATACATGATTAAAAACTTATTGAAATAGGCGCTTAGCCTTTACACAACAAAAGATTACACACTAATCAAAAAACCTGAAGTTGGCTCCATACTTTGTATTCTGAACTGCTAGTGTACTTGTTCTTTCTGTAACTTATCCGTACTGACATTCCATACCATGCATGTATAGGGTAAGCATAAAAAAATATCATAGAGCTTATGTCTGAAGGTGCTTGGTCAGAATTGGTCGTACATATGTACGCTGGTGTTCTGGTCATTTGTGTATCTCTGTTCTGTATTGTCTTCTATACTTAGTCAATTTTCACTACAAAGTTTGCTGTCAAAACTTCATATGACTTTGTTGCCATAATGACAACACCAAATAAGTCATATACTCACTGGGAGTCAACTTACAAATAGACTCTGGTGCTTGGTATGAACTGATCAACTTCACTCAGCTTCTGTGTAACTTGCCAACTACTATCTACTCGATAATGACTACTTCTTGGCCTATACTAGATAGCTCGGTCGTAGGTAATGACCAACTAACCTACCTAGATAAATGACTAAGTGTAGGACACTAATGATCAACAAAACTTAGAGATCAAAAATCTCCCCCTTTGATATTAGTGGCAAAAACACTTATCATTTCTTTACGTCCACAAAATCTTCCTAAGTACACAATGTACTCCCCCTAAGATTATACTTCACACTTCATACAACATTTACATAGTATACATGCCTTCATCAAAAATATTTATACCTATTTCTGCACATCTTTTTATGTTTCCTTTTCTATTTCCCCCTTGTTTTTGTCACTGATAGCTATAGGAGTTAAGTTATACTTATCCAAAAATGGCTTCTGAAGCTGTAATGTCAATGCAAGCACTATATCCCAACTTTCCTTAACAGACTTCAAAACCTGTAACTTAATTTCTAGCTCAGTAGCTAGACTTACCAAACTATCTGCAATAGAGAGATGAGAATCTCTCTTGACTAATTCTTGTGAAGCTATAAGTTCCTTTTGAATAACCTCCAGATGAGGTATCAAGGCAATCTGAATAGTTATTAATTTTGCCCTAATTCTGCCATCTTCAGCCATAAGCTTGGCTAATATCCTTTGAGCACGATTCAACCTATCAAAATGCATGGAGCTAGAACTAGCATCCATGCTCAATGAACTACCTATTCACTTCAAATCTAATTGCAACTTCTCCACAAGCTGTTGATTATCCTTTGTAAATAATTCTACATCACACACCCTTTTGTATAAATAATAAACATTATTTGCAACTTCCTTGAGAATATCAACAAGAGAAGAAAGTTAAACCTATTTAATAGCAATCTCTTCTGATATCTTCTCCAAAACTTTGTTCTCAAATTTTCTTTCGGACCATTGTAACAACTTTTCATTTGCCATTAATATTTTCATCATTAACTTTTTGTACAATGTGAACTAGTTGTTCCAAAATTGGTGTTTGCTCATTTATATCTTCCATATCAAAAGCATTAACAATAATATCCTTTATTTCATGTAGAACTTGCTTCTATTGATGCTCCATATTCATTTACTCTTTTTTCTTCTTCCTCTTCAATAGGTCTTGTAGATTCTAAATCTACTCATATGTCAAGTTCCCTGGATCCCATTTAGGAATCACAATAACTTCATCCAATGTGACATTTAGGCTCGGTGACTTTTTCTTATTTAACTTCTTCTTCTTGAGCTCTGGTGAGTTGATACTTGGCTTAGGTTCTTCGTTATCTTTTCCCTTGTCAGTGCTAATTTCAACTGAGGTCTTCAATTGAGTAATGATCACCTTTTGATCAGGTATACTAACAATTTTGTGTCCAATTGGAGTAGATGGTACAGAGTGTGGCAGCTCCACCAACACTTGTATAGCCTCTTTTTCTATAGGATTATTTATCATTTCTTCCATCTTACTTCCACTACCATCTAAAAATGTTTGCACAACCTCTAAAATAGGTGGATTATCATGTATTACCTCCTTTTCTTCTATTTTTTTCTATCTCAGCCTCTGTTGCTTGAATAGGTGATTGCATACCTATGTCTGTCAGCTCATTCTAATCCTCGGCATCCAAATTACTATTATCTTCAACTGTAGTGACAATGGGACTGTCCAGTGTCAGATCTACAGTTGGCACTTTGTCTATTTTCTTTGTCTCTACCTGCCCAGTAGTAATATGTCCTTCCATTTCCATCTTCTTTGAGGTGCCTTCACCTGTCTTATTTTCCTTATTAATTAATAACCCAAAAGTTGCCTTCCAAATTTGAGTGCTATGTATGACTACTCCTTCAACATTATTTCTCAGTATATCATAGGCTCTAAGTTTGGGAATAAACTTCCGTTTATATTGTTCAATATATTTTCCTATCTATTTCTTTGTTAATCTAGGAATGACCGTAGCTAATGTCCCTTCCCTTATCTGTCTTTCAGTCATCAATGCATATTGCCATTTTTCTGATAAGATATCATATAGTTCTGCAGGGACAAGATCTCCTATCTCTATAGGTGTCATCTTTAATGTGCCCATCATGTCTATTAATGCCTCCTAAATCTTATGCTTGTCTTCTTTACTTTTCTTCTCATACTTAACAAATTTGAATCCAGATAATCCAGTTGTACTTCTAATGTTCTTACATACCTCATCAATAGTGGTCAGTGGTCTGAGTTATATTGTAGGTATGTTGCTAGCTTCATTTATACCTATCTTCTCCTCATCATCTTCATGCTGCAAGATCATCTTTCTCCTCGGTCTTTTCTTAGGTTGGCTCGGCACAGCCTTTGTTTCGACTTGTTTCCTTTTACCTAAGTTTCTCTCTCTAGCATTCTTCCTTGTATATACAGTTGTTTTCTTAGTAGGAGATCAAACAGTTGATGCCCTAGTCCTAGGATAGTTTGCAACATGAGGGGTAGCCTTAGGTTTGGATTTGCTTGATTTAGTTGCCTTGGAAACCACTAGCTGCTTTCCTTTCGCTTTCTCAGTGATATCTTCTTCAGGTTCACTCTCCTCATCTCCACTAGTCATATCCTCTCCTTGACCTATTGAAAAACCTAAAGGTGCATCCTCTATTTCTTCATCACCCTCAATTCCAATCATCTTCTTCAAACCTTTGACAATCTTTTTCTTTTTTCTCTCCATAGTTCCAGCCTTCAAATCCATAGAGATTTTGGACTTAGCTTCCTCATAATTGCCAAAATTTCTGGCTGATCCATCAATATCCTCTACCAATAGAGCTTTTATAGCCACATATGTCTCATCAATTTTCACCTCATAAGGTAATGGCCTTAGCCATGACACCCTCGGTACTACTTCCTGAACATAGGTAAAATATGTATCCACTAGGAAACAAATTTTCTCATAGTGTTTCTCAACTAGTGACCTAGGAATTTTGCTTCTCAATCTCATCTTTTTCTTAAATTCAACAAAATATTTTCCCATTAAATTATTAAAATTACTACCCAACTATTGAATAAGTACATTGATTTTTTGTGTAACTGGTTGGTCTAACTTCCACACAATATCTCCAAAAGTAGGAAAAGTATTCTGTATATAGAAAAATATGCAAACTAGTAGAGAACCAAACTTACACATTGAATTCTTTGCCTTTTCGATTGAACAAAGGTTCTCGGCTAGCTACATCATCTGAAGCTCATCAAGGTCATAAGTATGGTCCTTCTTCATAATCTTCCATGCCTATTCGACTTCAATACATGGGACACTGTCCATTCGGCTTGACTGATAAAATTTGTGAGCTATGACCCTTACTGCAAAATCAATCTCCAAATCCATAATTATAGAGATTTTCATCCCTCTTTTGTTCCAAAAAGCCTCGGTATTTGCTTCTATTTCCTCCTTACTCTGATATCTCATGGTTCTTTTTTTGTTAACAATTTTGATAACCAGTTACTCAGTTGATGATTTCCTTTGTGATCTTAACTAGTCCATTATCTAGCCAAATTTTCATATCATGTACACGGCTAAGAAAAATCTTAATCCATTCTATTTTGAAATCTCTCAGAAAATCTAGGGCACAATTTAACCCTTTCTCAGCTAGATGTTTATACTCAACTTTTAGGGCTCCATCTACACATAATATGTTATAGGTTTCTCTTAGCTCATAATCCCCAATTTCGCTCACTTTGCACATATAACATGATCTAACATCATGAATCATAAGAACCTTTGGTGGAATCAATGATAGGGCTCCAGTCAGATCACCTTGGATAGTGCTTTCAGGAACTACCCAAAAATTAGGAGGTGCACAGGTGTCACTCCTAACCAATTGAAATTTTAGCAACTCCTTCTCCATTATCTTAGCTGTTGCGGAAGAACTTGCGGCCATTATCTCTGAAAATAGGGTTCCAAATATTATGAATAGAATACCTCGGCAGATATCAAAACTCGTACTTTCCACTAAAGAGGTTGCCAACAGCACGCTGTAGAAATCTTTGAAAAAAATTGTTGTTATCAAGTTTGCAAATGCTCAATCACTCTGTGAAATTCATAATCACATGGTGAGAATGAAAATTAATGGCTCTATCCTTTATATAGGTTCCAATGGTCAGAAATTAGTTAGCATTAAATGTTCTTTCCATTGAGTGAGTACCAAACAGTTGTCCTTAGTCAATTCACAAAACTCACCTACCTCTCGGTCACAACCCATACTCATTCATCAAACAAAACTTATTCGGTCAATCATATCAAATTGGCATACACTAGAGAACTTGGTCTTAGTTCACAATAATACTATTTCTCAGCACCTATAGTGCATATTGACTTTGCTTAGTACATGTCTCAAAATATGTCCTAATGCATCTTAATATATGCAAATATGGACTTTTGCATTTTTATATGTTAGGAACTGATGAAAGATATGAAATATAAATATAGTTCCTCACATACCTATTTTTCTTAGTTGGTGATGGTGTGATCACCTAATCCATTAGATTGGGTGACCTTGGCTACAGTAGCTTCACTGCTGCATGATTTTTCCTTTCCTTGTCCATGTCTGGTGCATATGTGCTCTAATCTTCTCAATAGTAGGAGCAGGTACCCTTGTCTTGCATTCTCTCCTAGTATGACCAATTTTCAGAAAATTATAACAAACTAGGCTTCCATTCATCCAACTCTTAGATTTTCCTCTAAAATGTGTCTTTATGGAGTTTTCTGGAACATGCCCATACTCACCACAGTAATGACAGCTATTCCATGTGTTGTAATCCCAATTATAAGTGTTACCTTTCCTTGGTTCTTTTGCTTGTGTCTTTGATGTCCATTGTTGTTTAGCATTAGATCTACAATCTTGTGCTCTATGTCCAAATTTCTGACACTTGTAACAATACCCATTGAATCTAGGTGTGGGAAGTGCATTATTTTCCTTTGCCCAACATTAATGTGCCTGATGTCCAAAATTCTTATAGTTAAATCAATAACCATTAAACTTAGGTTTAGGATTAGACTTACCATTCATGCTTTGGCAGATATTTGTTATGTGTCCTAGTTTTCCACATTGGTAGCATACAGGCTTGTTGTTCTTTGTCTTTGCATTCCTCTGTTCACCAGTCTTAGATGATTCTCCTTTCTCAGTAGATGTTTGTTGTTCAATATGACCTAATCCAGAAGAATCCTTAGATCTTCTTGATGCTTCCATCAAATTTTCAAAATGATTCAAAGCTTCATTTGGTCTATTCAATCTTTCATTAAGTTCTTTCTCAAATCTCAATTCGTCTTTCAATTGACTGTTCTCAGATCTAAGATTCACAATTTCCATGTCTTTCCTGTTGATCTCCCGATTCACAAGTAGCAGTTGATTCACCATGTCAACCTGATTATTTGTCATCATTTGTACATCATGTATTATTTCATCAAGTCTGATAGTCATCACTCTTTTGTCTTCTTCAGCCATAGCCTTATCATCTTCAGCTTTTTCCTTATGTTCCACTACTTCACATAATCTTACTGTTTGAAATTCTTGTTCTCTTTTCAGGTTTCTGACTTCTTCACACAATGTATTATTCATTTCCAGTAGATCTACAATTGTTGCATCACTCTCACCAGAGCTTCCATTCTGAAATAGATTTGCAGTGTCTTCTTCCTGATAATAAGTGTCATTCATTTGTTTGGCCAAATCTTTCCTTTCTTGTAAGGACTTCTTCAATTCTTGTCTTGATGTCTCAAGATGATGTAATGCTAGATGAATATCAATCTTTTGATTCTCAATGACTTTACCAATTTGTAAACCTCCATCTCAAGATCTGTACTCTCAAGTTGATTAAAACCTTTTTATAGGAGAACTGAACTCTGATACCAATTGTTGGAAATATAAGATGGGAAAGAAAGATACTGAGAGGGGGGGTGAATCAGATCTTATAACTTTTACCACTTAAAACAAATTGATCCACAATCATGCATAAATATAATTGATCTATCAACTAGTAGCATCCATAATAGAAAATAAATAACTCAAGACACAGAATTTTGGTAACCCAGAAACCCAAGAAGGTAAAATTGGGGTGAGGATGACACCCACAAAATCTTCACTACTATAGCAATAAAGTGTGTCTGTTAAGCCTACAAAATTTGATCACTTTTGATGGTCTGCCCAGTTAAAGGTCTACTCAGTTAAGAGCTACAGATCATTACAATCTACCTTGTGAAAGGATTTAAACTTACAACAAAGTAAACACTTGGTTAAGAGATTTAGAAAGGTCTGATAGAACCACTCTATTAAGAGATTTCACCTGATACACCTGTTAGAATGTCTCAAGATCTGATCCTTTGGTATGCACTTAGATGTTGATGATGGATCTCCTCTTTCCAATACCTTCTCTAATCTAATAATATGATATAACTTTTCTCTGCTGCTCACTGCTCTTTTACTATGCTAGATCTATGCTTCTTAACTCAAAATAACCCTTCACACATCTCTCATGTACACACACAACTTACAAAATTAGGGTAAGAATCAATATTATAGATCTAGATCAACGATCAAGATCAAATACTTATGCCACTTGGGCATTCCAATTTTCTAATTGGTTCCATGCCACGCATTGGGATCAATGATTTAATGTGTAATTAACTCTGTTGAAAACATTAAATACTCAAACAAGTCAGCCCAAAATAGTTTACCTTGAAGTTTGTCCCATTACTGACATGTATGAAAAAACTGTCTTTCTCAGCATATGAAGACTCTGGTGCTCGACATGAATTGATCAACTTCACTCAGCTTCTGTGTAACTCAGAAACTACTATCTGCTCGGTAATGACTACTGCTCAGCCTATACTGGATAGCTCGGTCGTAGTGATGACTGACTAACTTGCCTAGATAAATGACTAAGTGTGGGACACTAATGATCAACAAAACTTAGATATAAACAACATATATGTATTATTTAGCAAATTATGTCACTACTATCTACCCATAGGTTTTGTGGATTTGACTGTTCTTATAGTATGTTCATAAGTTCAAGTACTTAAAAGTTTCATAAGTGTTTTGGAAATGTCTTAGAATAGAGCATAAAATAGTATGAAATAAATACAAATTATTTCCCCATCATCTTCCCCCTACAAGCATAATGTTTTTCTTCAAGCATTACACGTCTTAGAAACTCCCCTGAACTCTCCAACTTAAGTCTTTCCTCTCCTTCTGCTTTTGAAAGTGTAATATAATCCTCTGGTTCTTTCCTAGAAGTCTATCATATAGTCTTCTTATAGCTAGTCCAATTGTATAGCATTAATGTCATACAAAGGCCATAAAAGAATCAATGGCTAGAATGTCAAGGGAAACTAGAGCTCACACCAGATTTGTCTTCCCAACTGCATGTATTTCTGACACTAGTAGAACATCAGGCTTACTACTTTCAGCCCTCAAGGGTAACTATTCTGATTTTTCTTGATCCCTGTAATTGTCTAATTTCCTATCATAATTAGCTTCATTATGAATCCATGAAATCAAGGCTTTTAGATGTATGTCTCAAATGTAAAGCAAGGGATGCCAATCAGTCTCTTCAGAAATGATGAAGTTATGGAGATACAATTCACAAAGCAAGTTTTGTTTCGAAATAGGAAGGGTTTGGTACAAACTATAAAATTCCTAAGCTGTCCTAAACTCAAAATCTTTATCTTTCCTAGTCATCATCAATTGGAACAAGAGAAATTGCTCTTTCAAGAAAATGATAGAGCAGAGAAAATTGTGAATTGGCAAATTGCAGCAGAAATTTGTGAATATTGTTGTATCACTTTTTGCATCTTCTTCCTCTCTTCCTTCCACGGAGTTGTCTTAAGAACAAACTTATTGTAAAAAATGAAAAGGATGGACTGTAGAGTAGGTGGGCCAAACTCTTTTGGCTGAGTTTTTTGTCTTTTCTTCTCTCTATATGCCTACTCTAGATAATTAGTGAACCAAGTTCTCCTAAAAGGTACAATAGAATTCTGAAAGCAAGAGTGAGCTGATGGTTGAGGCAACTGAAGTTCTTCCTAATTACCTTCTTGAACTATTTGATGACTTTCTCTAGGTTCACTTCAATACATGGGAGGCTCATTATCACATGAATCATTTAAATGCTGGGAAAGATCTGGGATATTTGGTCAAACTGGGGAATTATCTGAAACATACTCAACATGGGGTTATGTGGTATATTTTTCTAAGGGAAAAGCTTGGCTATCTGGGGAAAATTGTGGAATTTTCCCTCTCATCTGAGAACTTCTGCACAAGGGAGTCTCTGTAACCCCCACAACTTTATTTTTAATAGTTTTCTTTGGTCTCTCTACTGCATGAGTAGTTGTAGGAGCCAACTTCCTTTTCCTACTTCTTGAAATTGTAGGGTTTTGGGGTTCATTCTCAAGAACTGAAGTTCCTTCACCAATATTTCCTTTTCCTTCCTTCTAGAAAGAGGTAGGTACATTTCTCTTTGGAGTAGGAGAAGGTTTATCTTTCTTAGGATTTCTAGTTTCTCCATCTTGGGTAGTTGTTTCATCAGCTGGCTCAGAGGGTGTTGCAGTATCATTAATAGGTTGTTCAAAAAGTTCATCGTGAGGTTGCAAAGTTTTAAACTAGAAAAATTCATCCCATGCCAAGGGAGACACATCTCTAAGATATATTTCAACTAATAATTTAATTATGGCATGGTGAGAAACAAAAAAAAAATCTTTTTTGGGTTTCTTCAGCACTAATGCTCATCATATTATATAGAAAATTTGGAATGTTTACTGGAAAATTATGCCTGATATAGCTAAGAAATTTAAAATTGTGTGCATGAAAATGGGAAAACCTTCCTCCAGAGGTGAGGTACCTTAAAATGTGTGACACAAACTCTTTGAATGGGTTAGGAAGTGACATGTGCTTGCAACCCTGTTTGTCCACTTCCAACGAAGGGTCTGAAGGAAGGGTGAACTGAGCTCAAGATGACCTAGCATCGTGTTCATTAGGAAAGGAAAATGTGTTTTTCAGATACAACAATATACCTAGGAAAACCATCATAACCAATGGCTAACTTGCATAACCAAGAGGAGGAGATAGAAATCAAAACTTAAGATTTAGATACAACAATATATCAAATAAGGACAAAGGTCAGGCTTCACCCTTGGAAAAAAAGATCATTAAAGGACATGGGATCCTTATAGAGCCAATTGACCCATTGGTTAACAAATCAGCCAAACAAGGGATGAAAATTTAAATAAATACTTCAAGGATCTCAAAAGAGGAGAATCATACTCAAATCCCTTTTCTAGAAAAGGGACAAGCAAGTAGTCTCCTAAATGGTACAAAGATAATGGAAGAGACTAACATTTCCATATAGAATAAAAAAGAGGATGCTTGAATATTAGGATAATTTCCAATTTTTGAATGTAATGAAAACCTAGCACAACTACAAATTAAGAAATTTGATGCTCTTTTATCATATATAGAATAGGATTTTCAAGAAATGCTAAAAATAGATGAGGAAGATTCAGATAGTGAGAAGAGCTTTGGAGAAGAAGAAGAAGAAGGAGAAATTCTTGCATAAAAGTGCATTAAGAAAAACCAATCCAAGATAAGAAGACCCAAAATCAAGCCCAAAGGAAAGAAAGTAAATCCAACAAATTCAATTTGGATATGGTAGTCAATACCATAAGCCAAAGGAAATTGAGGCCAAGGAAGGAGATCCTCCTTCCTGAGAGGCAATGACATTCCTAATATAGAATAATAGGGGAATTAATTTGACTAACATATGTAACTTTATTAATTGGCAAATAGACCATTACAAAGCTGATATTGTTTTACTACAAGAGACAAAATTAAGCAAAGAAGGATAGAAACAAATTTGAGTATGGAGACAATAGTGTGGTTAATTAGTAGATTTTATTGGTGCATCAAGGGGATCATGAGTGGTGTGGAACCCTCTAACCACAAATTTCTCCTTCGTGAAAGGAAACCAGAATTAGATCTTACATTTGATATGCAAATCCATATAGAAGAGTGAAATCTTTTTATAATTAATATATATTGGCTGACACCCACATTTACCAAAAGAGAAGTATGGATTCAACTCATGACACTCGTCAGGATCCTTGGGAAAGAGAAAGATGTTATTGGAGGATAATTTAGTGCAAATCTCAACAACTAATAAAAGTGGGGAGGCTTAAAAAATATTTTATAGGTTCAAATATAATTTTAGGCCATGGTTGACCAGAACATGCTCTAAAACATTCATAACCAAACCAACACTTTCACATGGAATAAAAAAGGGATAGGCTTCAGTAGTATTTCTAAAAGATTGGATTGTTTTATGTTGTTGGAAATCGGGAGAAACAATTGGATACTCAAGAAGCCATCATTCTACCTCACATTGGGTTTGACTATTTCTCAACCCAATTAGTCACAAGACTTGACGACCCCCCCCCCCCCCCCCCCCCCCTCTATGGGGAGCCCCTTCAACTTAAATAACATGTCGCTAAAAGATCCAACCTTTCAATATTTGATTAACTTATGGTGGAATGAGATAAATATTGGAAACCATTCTCATCTCTTTTGAATTATCAAGAAGCTAAACTATATTAAATGTAAAATCAATAGTTGGAACAAGAAACATTTCAAAAATGTCTTCCTAGAGAAAGAAAGAGTGGAGAAGGATTTGGCTACCTTGAGTGATGTAATGATTACAAGAGGAATGAGCCCAAATTCCTAAAAAAAGGAAACAATTCTTAAACAGAAGCTATCAAAACTCATGGCTAGAGAAGAATGCTATTAGAGACAAAAATTAAGAGATATATGGCTAAAAGAGGGAGACAAAAATAGTAAATTTTTTCATAGAAGAGAAATCACTAATAGATATAAGAAAATGATATTGGAAATAAATATGGATTATGGATCCATGACACAATACATGGAAGAAGTAAATCAAGAGGAAATCCACTATTTTGAAGCAATTCTCAATAGAGCAAGCCAGACATAGTTGTACCTCCAATCAGCAAAGAAGAAGACAATGAAAATTTGTATAAGAAAATTACTAAAGAGGATATCATAAAGGAAACCTTTCATCTCAACCTGGACAAAGCTCTTGGTCTAGATGGGATCCTAGCCTAACATTTTTTGGATATAATTGGTGATGACCTGCATAAAGTGACTGACAAATCAAGGAAGAAAGAAACAATTTTAGAGGCTATAAATCACACCTTCCTTGCCTTAATCCCCAAGAAGAAAGAGGTACATAGCATGTCAAATTTTAGGAAAATGACTCTCTACAACATGGTCTATAAAATCATCACAAAGATTGTAGCTAATAGACTAAAAGGGGTACTAAAAAAGATCACATTAGAAGAGCAAAGTAGCTTCTCCCTAGGGAGATCATTAATCGTGGAAGACATCATAGACACACATAAAGCTATTCATACTGCAAGGAAAGGAAGAATGGTAAGAATGATTGTGAAGCTTGGCATACTCAAATATTATGGTCTGGTGGATAGGGATTTTCCAGTAAGTATGTTGGAAAATTTTGAATTCAACTTGATATGTGGATAACATTGATAAAAGGCTAGATAACTACCCCCAAATTTTTAATTCTGGTCAATGGATCATCTCAATATTTCTTCTCCTCAATAGGGGGAATAAGGCAGGGATATCCTTTATTTTCTTTCCTATTTATCATCATGGGTTAGGCCCTTGGGAGAAGCATCTACCATCTTAGGGAGGAACAAAGATGGAATAGGATGTTGGTCACTCCAAGAACCACCCCATCACACATCATTAGTTTCTAATGTCATAATGTTCATTGCATAATCGAGTACAACAAAAGCTAAAGTTATATATTCCCTTCTGGACACCTACTCTAAAGCTTTTGGGAAAAAGTATTTATTGATCCCTTAGAGCCTCATACGTAAATAAGGATAGCTGGGAAGTTTTGTAGGAGGGGGAAATAATGCACCCTGTGAAACAACCTCTAGGATGTTAGAAGGTGACACTTCATACAAGTATTTTTGGGAAAGGGGAAGAAAGATAAAAACATAAAAACTAAAGTGATGTGCGAAATATTTTAAAACCCTTTGAATTTCCCTTAAAAGATAACAAGAATATAAGACCCCAAAAATGTGCATAGAATGTTGTAGACTCTTCATTGTTGGAAAGAGAGAAAAATGCTAAAGTCAAATGGACATAGAGAAAAATATTGAAATCTTTTTGTGAGAAGCACCTGCTAAGGATCACAAAAAATGTTCCTATTATCTCACTAAAACATCTATTCTATGAAAATATTTCTCACCAAAATGACATAGTATAACCCCATATCACAAACATTGAAAGAGTACAAAACATGGTCCAATAGCCTTTGCATCTATAATGAAATTATAAAAGCCTAAAAATAACAAATGCTAGCTATGTTCATCCAAAATTGACACAGAGCATTAAAATCATCTAGAAAATAGAAGTAAACATACATTAAAGGAAAACTAGGCACAATCTTATATTCTTCTATTGATTAAATGAAAAATACAAGACTAAGGTTTGAAAAATAAAATTGCAATTATTTATAAGTGTTCTTCCATTTCAAAATAGTGAACAAAAGGCTCTAGAAAAGAAAATATCTATGTCTGAAAAAAAAAAACCCTCTCATTAGAATGTGGCTGCAGACACTTATAGAAGACTTTATGTTGGAATACAAACACCACTGAGAGGGGGGGTGAATCAGTGGTTACTTGAAACTTGTTCTTTTTAACTTTTCAATCTTTTCACTTTTACAAATATAATATGAAGTTATGAAATAAGAACAAGAAATGCAAGAATAACACATTACACAATATTTATAGTGGAAAACCCCTTAGGTTAAAAAACCACTTTGAATCTGAAATTTATTGGCCTCTTGGGCAAATCTTTTAGAGCTACAACTCTGGGAAGCACCAACACCTTGTTTTAGAAACACCGATTTCAAGGAATACCAATCCCTTACACCTGAAGCACCAACTTCAAAAATATAAGAAGCACCAACTTCCAAACTAAAAAATGAGATAAAATTTAGAGGATCATCTCTGTTACAATACAAATCATGAATCAAAAGTTCAACTCCCAGTTGAAAACATAAAGCAGGATGTAGTTCTCTTCTTCTCTCTTTTTCTGATTCTTTTACATCAACAAATTACACCAAAGTGCACATGCATCTTTCAATGAATTTATTAGATTATGAAATGTATAATCAGATCTGAAAACAATTTATTTGAATGCAAGAAGATGACTTGATTTAATGCCTTTCATACTACCAACTTTTTGAAGTAATAAATCCTTGTTTCTGTTCAAAATATTTAGTATCAAATCATGTAATCATTTGTCATTAAAGGATCTGATTGAATGCTGATGTTAATTGCACATAAATCAATATATAAACCTTATTCAACCTCTGATATACTTCTGCAATCAATATCAATTCA
>MU225240.1:1126872-1146458 GCA_018584345.1 Thuja plicata | reverse complement strand
CTTGGTTCCAATCACATTCTTGTCCTTTGGCCTAGGCACAAGAGTCCAAGTTTTGTTCTTCTCAATCTGCTCAATTTCTTCATTCATTGCTTCTATCCAACTTTCATCATTCAATGCATCTTTAACATTTCTAGGTTCAAATTCACATAGTAATCACGTACCTTTGAGTATGTTCCTTGTAATTACACCTTTTGTTTGGTCTCCAATTATCTTCTCAGGTGCACGATTCCTTTTAACATATTTTGAAAGTATTGGATCCTTCAGTCTAGATTTTGAACTTGATCCACTAGGTCTATCATTCTCAAACATTCTTTCATGTTCCTTTGTCTGATGCTTAGGTTCCACTATTTGTGACTCAGGTTCCTCTGTCTGTGACTCGGTTCCCTCTATTTATGACTTAGTTCCCTCTGTCTGTGACTCAATCTCTTCTACCAGCAACTCAGGTTGCACACTTTGTGCTAGTATATTTAGTGGTCGATAGTTCTTCTGTCCAATCACCATTTCTTGAGTCATAGGTATAGTATCAAGTTCATGATACACAAAGTTCCAATAGTCTTTAGGCTCTTTACTGCTCTTCTCTTCACATTTTTTTGCAAACTCATCAATCTTGATATGTACACTTTCTATGACCTTATGAGTAGTAAGATTCAGACATTTGTATGCTTTGCTTTTACATGAGTAACCTAGGAGTATTCCTTCATCACTTTTTGCATCTAGTTTTCCATTTCTTTCTTCCTTCACGATGTAGCATCTACTTCCAAATACTTTGAAATAATAAACATTAGGTTTATAGCCATACCATAATTCAAAAGGTGTCTTGTTACTACCTTTCTTCAGCTAAACTCGGTTCTGGGTGAACATTGTAGTATTGATGGCCTCCTTCCAGTATTTGGCAGCAACATTCTTTTCAATCATTAGGGTTCTAGTACAATCCATGATGGATCTATTTCTTCTCTCTGATATACCTATCTTTTGATTCCTCTCTCATTATAGAATTCATTAAACTCATTATAAATGAATTCTCCTCCTCTGTCAGATCTTAGGCATTTTAGTTTCTTTCATGTTTCCTTTTCAACTCTTGCAAGATACCATTTGAATTTTTGAAAAGCTTCTAATTTCTCTTTGAGAAACATGACAGTCATCATTCTGGAATGATCATCAACAAATAGAATAAAATACTTCTCTCCAGTATATCTTGTTGTTCCAATTGGTCCACATAGGTCAGTATGTACCAATTCCAAGACTTCACCAATATTGTAATTCTTGCTTTTGAAACTTGTCTTGCTCATCTTTCCAATTTGACATTGTTTGCATATTGCTAACTCGGGTTTCTTCAAAATAGGAATACCTCTGACTCTCTTGTTCTTGCTTATGTTTACTAGATTATCAAAATTTACATGACACAACCTTTTATGTCATAACCAGCTCTCTTCTACTTGTGCAATAAAGCATGAACCTTCAGTGAGATCAAGATAGAATAGATTACCTTTTATTTGTCTGTCAGTTCCGACTAGGTTCCCTTTGCCATCCAGGAGCTTGGCCTTACCATTCATGAATTCTACCTTGAATCTAATGTTGTTCAGTTGTGCTACATTGAGTAGATTTCTCCTCAATCCTTCAACCCAATAAGCTTTATCACATTTGATTCCTTCTGTCAGAATAATGCAACCTTTTCCTCTTACAGGGAAAGGTTCATCATTCCCAAAACTGACACTCCCACCATCATAGTGTTCAAGATGTTCAAACTTTGTCTTATCACCAGTCATGTGATGAGAACAACCACTATCAATTATCCATGTATCATTTTTATTAATGTCTGATAAAAGTGTTGTCTTTTCATGTTCTTCATCTGACTCATCCTTAATAGCAATATAAATCATTTCTTCTTCTTCATCACTTTCAGAATCTTTAGCAATATAACAAGACTTCTTACCTTTATCCTTGTAGCTTTTGTAGTTCTTGAAATCTTTCTTGCCTTGGAATTTTTTGAAATTTTTCTCATCTTTGTCTTCTTTGTTCGGACACTTTGCAGCAATGTGACCAACCTCATTGCATGAAAAACAATTCAATGGTATCTTTCCTCTATATTTTCCTTTTGCGGCTCTTCTTGCAAGTAATGCTTCAATGATGTCAAGATCTTCATCATCACTATCACTTTAAATCTACTTCCCTTTTGAGCATCTATCCTTCTTGCCAAGGGTCAATTTATCTTTGAATGCCGACTCAAGATTTCTAGAGCTAGGAGAGTAATTGTCAAAGTTGTCCAGCTCAAAATTTGTAAGCCTTCCACTAATGTATGCAGAGTTATATCTTTATTGTACCTAATCTCTTGAATAGTTGAAACTCTAATAGCATAGATAGGAAGTAAAGTTATTAGTACCTTGCTGACCACTATTGTATCTTCAATTATTCCACCTTCATCTATGATGGCACTCACAATCTTCTTGATTATTTCACTATATCTTATAATGTCTTCTCCTTCTTTCATTTTCATCTTGTCAAATTGTCCTCTTAGACTTTCTGCTTTGGCTCTCTTTACATTTGCATCTCCTCCATGAATGTCCTGTAATTTCTTCCACATATCATAGGTTGTAGGGCAGTCCTTGACTTCATCAAATTCTGAGTAGCTAAGTGAAGAAGCTATATCAATCATCATTATGTTATGAAGCTTTTATTCCATCATTTGTTCCACAGTCATAGTCCATGTTGGTTCCACATATTTTCTTTCCTAAAATTTCAAACCAGCATCTCCGATAGTATATAGATGTAGCTTCATCAGCTCCTACAATGCTAGGAAGTTATCTTTGTTTAGCTTTGGGATTTCCCTTCTATAAGACATCTCTGATCTTTAGCTTAGGCCTTGAAACCTTCTCTGAAAGCACTTGAAGCTCTAATACCAATTGTTGGAAATGAGATAAGTAATTGAGAGGGGAGGGGTGAATCAGTTACTCCAAAACAAATCCTTTATCCCTTAGATGTCTTAAATGCTTTAACACTGTTACTCGGTTAATTAAGATATTCTTCTGTAACTTGGGTGTCAAAGTAATCATTTTAATATCCAATGCAATTATACTTTAGAGATTAGTGCAGAAACATAAAGCATAAAACAAATAACATATACACAGGTGAGGGGAGCAGTGAATCAGTTACTCCAAAACAAATCATTTGTCCCTTAGATGTCTTAAATACTTTAACATTGTTACTCGGTTAATTAAGATATTCTTTTGTAACTCGGGTGTCAAAGCAATCTTTATAATATCCAATGAAATTATACTTTAGAGATTAAGTGCAGAAACATAAAGCATAAAACAAATAACATATAGATAGAGATAAATTATACTCTAACCCACCTTCCAAGTGGTCCCCCTTGGTCGGCCTATGCTAACTATTAACACAAAATATAACTCAAAATAATGCCTTCATTGTATTTCCAGAAAATTTGATTACATCATAGTAAAACAATACATGAAACTAAAAGAGTAACTTTGCTTTCAATAGAAACAATGGTATAATCATCCAACTAACTACAATCTATCAATCATATCCCTTTATATAGAGGATTAATATTTATTTAAACATAAAGATAAGGTCTAACGGATTCATGCCATAAAGAAAGGAGAATGCAACAGTCCACGACAGAATATCATAAAGACTGGATAACTGCTTCAACAGAGTATTTACCGTAGAGAAAATATAGCATAATTGAGTTCCTATATTCCCTAAAATGATAGTTCATTCCCTTCATTAGGCATGTTTTGCGGTGTTATAACAGTTCTCCTCATCGTAGTTGGGACTTCATCGCTTCTTCATCAATGTTGTTGATCCACTCTCAAGCCACTCCTCTTTCCCTGGCAGGTTAGTAGCATATGCATATATATTCAAGTTTTCAACTATTCAACTTAATCCAAATGTTAGGACATACATTTAAACAATTATATGAAATACTGCAGCATATATATAATATTTAGCAAAGTATGTCACTACTATCTACCCATAGGTTTTGTGGATTTGACTGTACTTATAGTATGTTCATAAGTTCAAGTACTTAAAAGTTTCACAAGTGTTTTGGAAATGTCTTAGAATAGAGCATAAAATAGTATGAAATAAAGATAAATTATTTCCCCATCATCTGCCTCCTATAAGAATAATCCTTGTCCTCAAGCATTACACTTCTTAGCAAATCCCTTAAACTCTCCAACTTAAGTCTTTCCTCTCCTTCTACTTTTGAAAGTGTAATATAATCCTCTGGTTCTTTCTCAGAAGTCCATCCTCTAATCTTCCTATAGCTGGTCCAATTGTGTAGCATTAATGTCATGCAAAGGCTGTAAAAGCATTGATGGCTGGAATGTCAAGGCAAACTAGAGCTTACACCAGATTTTCCTTCCCAACTGCATGTATTTAGATGCCTGATGAATTGTTGCTTCTAGGTTGAGAGGACTATGTGGTTCAGCCTTCTTAAAAACCTTTGGCAACCTGTTCCATCTATTTCTGACACCAGCTAGAGCTCTCTAAAATGTGAAATAAGAAATCCCTTGATACTCCATGTAGAATTCTTCTCTGACAACAAAAATTTTGTCCCTAGTTTCTGCCTTTGTACTCCCATAAGTGAGACTAAATTGGTCCCTTAGTAGAACATCGGGCTTACTACTTTCAACCCTCAAGGGTAACTATTTTGATTTATCTTGATCACTGTAATTGTCTAATTTCCTATCATAATTAGCTTCATTGTGAATCCATGAAATCAAGGATTTTAGATGTATGTCTCCAATGTAAAGCAAGGGATGAGGTTTTGTTTCCAAATAGGAAGGGTTTGGTACAAACTATAAAATTCCCAAGCTGTCCTAAACTCAAAATATTTATCTTTCATAGTCATCATCAATTGGAACAAGATAAATTGCTCTTTCAAGCAAATGGTAGAGTAGAGAAAATAGTGAATTGGAAAATTGCAGCAGAAATTTGTGAGTATTGTTGTATCACTTTTTGCATCTTCTTCCTCTCTTCCTTCCATAGAGTTGTCTTAAGAACAAACTTATTGTACAAATTGAAAAGGATGGATAGTAGAGTAGGTGGGCCAAACTCTTATGGCTGAGTCTTTTGTCTTTTCTTCTATCTATATGCCTACACTAGATAATTAGTGAACCAAGTTCTCCTAAAAGGTACAATAGCATTTTGAAAGCAAGAGTGAGCTAATGCTTGAGGCAACTGAAGTTCTTCCTGATTACCTTCATGAACTATTTGATGACTTTCTACAAGTTCACTCTGATATGTGGGAGGCTCATTCTCACATGAATCATTTAGATTCTGGGAACGATCTGGGATATTTGGTCAAACTGGGGAATTATCTGAAACATACTCAACATGGGGTTATGTGGTAGGTTTTTCTAAGGGAACAACTTGGCTATCTGGGCAAAATTGTGGAATTTTCCCTCTCATCCAAGAACTTCTCCACAAGGGAGTCTCCATAACCTCCCCGACTTTCTTTTTAAAAGTTTTCTTCAATCTCTCTACTGCATGAGTAGTTGTTGTAGGGGCCAACTTCATTTTCTAACTTCTTGAAATTGTAGGGTTTTGGGGTTCATTCTCAAGAATTGAAGTTCCTTCACCAATATTTCCTTTTCCTTCCTTCTACAAAGAGGTAGGTACATTTCCCTTTGGACTAGGAGAAGGTTTATCTTTCTTAGGATTTCTAGTTTCTCCTTCTTGGGTAGTTTTTTCATCAGCTGGCTTAGAGGGTGGTGCACTATCATTAATAGGTTGTTCAAAAAGTTCATCCTAAGGTTGCAAAGTTTTAAACTAAAAAAAATTCATCCCATGCCAAGAGAGACACATCTCTAAGAGATCTTTCAACTAATAATTTAATTAGGGAATGGTGAGAAACAAAAATTGTTTTTCCTTTCTGGGTTTCTTCAGCACTAATGCTCATCATATTATATAGAAAATTTGGAATGTTTACTGGAAAATTATGCCTGATATAGTTAAGAAATTTAAAATTGTGTACATGAAAATGGGAAAACCTTCCTTCAGAGTTGAGTTACCTTACAATGTGTGACACCAACTCTTTGAATGGGTCAGGAAGTGACATGTTCTTGCAACATTGTTTGTTCACTTCCAATGAAGGGTCTGAAGGAATAGTGAACTGAGCTCGAGTTGACCTAGCATCATGTTCAATAGGAAAGGAAAATTTGTTTTTTAGATACAAAAATATACTTAGGAGAACCATCATAACCAGTGGCTAACTTTCATAACCAAGAGGAGGAGATAGTAATCAAAACTTAAGATTTAGATACAACAATATATCAAACAAGGACAAAGGTCAGGCTTCACCCTTGGAAAAAAATATCATTAAAGGACATGGGATTCTTATAGAACCAATTGACCCATTGGTTAAAAAATCAGACAAACAAGGGATGAAAATTTAAATAAATACTTCAAGGATCTCAAAAGAGGAGAATCATACTCAAATCCCTTTTCTAGAGAAGGGAAAAGCAAGTAGTCTCCTAAATGGTACAAAGACAATGGAAGAGACTGACATTTCCATATAGAATAAAAAAGAGGATGCTTATAGATTAGGAGAATTCAAAATTTTTTAGTGTAATGGAAACCTATCACAACTACAAATTAAGGAAGTTGATGCCCTTTTATCATATATAGAAGAGGATTTTCAAGAAATGGTAAAAATAGAAGAGAAAGATTCAGATAGTGAGAAGACCTTTGGAGAAGAAGAAGAAGAAGGAGAAATTCTTGCAGAAATGTGCATTAATAAAAACCAATCCAAGATAAGAAGACCCAACATCAAACCCAAAGGAAAGAAAGGATCAAAATCCAACAAATTCAATGTGGATATGGTAGTCAATACCATAAGCCAAAGGAAATTGAGGCCAAGGAAGGAGATTTCCTTTTTGAGAGGCAATGAGGTTCCTAACATAGAATGTTAGGGGCATTAATTCAAATAACATATGTAACTTTATTAATTGGAAAATAGACCATTACAAAGCTAATATTGTTTTACTACAAGAGACAAAATTAAGCAAAGAAGGATAGAAACAAATTTTAGTATGGAGACAATAGTGTGGTCAATTAGTAGATTTTATTGGTGCATTAAGGGGATCATGAGTGGTGTGGAACCCTCTAACCACAAATTTCTCCTTCGTGAAAGGAAACAAGAATTAGATCTTAAAGACATACAAATCCATATAGAAGAATGAAATCTTTTTATAATTAATATATATTGGCCGACACCCACATTTACCAAAAGAGAAGTATGGATTCAACTCATGGCACTCGTGAGGAACCCTGGGAAAGAGAAAGATATTATTGGAGGATAATTTATTGCAAATCTCAACAACTAATAAAATTGGGGAGGCTTACAAAATATTTTATAGGTTCAAATAGAATTTTAGGCCTTTTTTGACTAGAACATGCTCTAAGACATTCATACCAAAACAAACACTTTCACATGGACTAAAAAAAGGGTAGGCTTCAGTAGTATTTCTAAAAGATTGGATTGTTTTATATTTTTGGAAATTGGGAGAAACAATTAGATACTCAAGAAGCCATCATTCTACCTCACATTGGGTTTGACTATTTCTCAACCCAGTTAGTCACAAGACTTGAGGACCCCCACTCTATGGGGAGCCCCTTCAACTTAAAGAACATGTGGCTAAAAGATCCAACCTTGAAAGATTTGATTAACTTATGGTGGAATGAGATCAATAATGGAAACCATTCTCATCTCATTTGAATTATCAAGAACCTAAACTATATTAAATGTAAAATCAATATTTGGAACAAGAAACATTTCAAAAATGTCTTCCTAGAGAAATAAAGAGTGGAGAAGGATCTAGCTACCTTGAGTGAAGTGGTGATTACAATAGGAATGAGCCCAGATGCCTAAAAAATGGAAAAAAATTCTTAAAGGGAAGCTATCAGAACTCATGGCTAGAGAAGAATGCTATTAGAGACAAAAATTAAGAGATATATGGCTAAAAGAGGGAGACAAAAATAGTAATTTTTTTCATAGAAGAGAAATCACTAATAGATATAAGAAAATGATATTGGAAATAAATATGGATTATGGATCCATGACACAATACATGGAAGAATTAAATCAAGAGGAAATCCACTACTTTGATGCAATTCTCAATAGGGGAAACTAGACATAGTTGTACCTCCAATCAAAAAAGAAGAAGATAATGAAAATTTGTATAAGAAAATTACTAAACAGGATATCATAAAGGAAACCTTTCATCTCAACCTGGACAAAGCACTTGGTCTAGATGGAATCCTAGCCTAACATTTTTTGGATATAATTGGTGATGACCTGCATAAAGCGACTGACAAATCAAGGAAGAAAGAAACAATGTCGGAGGCTATAAATCACACCTTCCTTGCCTTAATCCCCAAGAAGAAAGAGGTACATAGCATGTCAAATTTTAGGAAAATG
Source organism: Thuja plicata (assembly GCA_018584345.1). Taxonomy (NCBI): domain Eukaryota; kingdom Viridiplantae; phylum Streptophyta; class Pinopsida; order Cupressales; family Cupressaceae; genus Thuja; species Thuja plicata. The sequence goes on along the minus strand of MU225240.1, from coordinate 1,138,015 downwards.
ACTCTCTACAACATGGTCTATAAAATCATCACAAAGATTGTAGCCAATAGACTAAAAGGGGTAATAAAAAAGATCACATTAGAAGAGTAAAGTAGCTTCTCCCTAAGGAGATCATTAATCGTGGAAGACATCATAGACACACATGAAGCTATTCATACTGCAAAGAAAGGAAGAATGGTAAGAATGATTGTGAAGTTGGCATACTCAAATATTATGGTTTGGTGGATAGGGATTTTCCAGTAAGTATGGTGGAAAATTTTGAATTCAACTTGATATGTGGATAACATTGATAAAAGGCTAGATAACTACCCCCAAATTTCTAATTCTGGTCAATGGATCATCTCAAGATTTCTTCTCATCAATAGGGGGAATAAGGCAGGGATATCCTTTATTTCCTTTCCTATTTATCATCATGGGTGAGGCCCTTGGGAGAAGCATCTACCATCTTAGGGAGGAACAAAGATGGAATAGGATGTTGGTCATTCCAAGAACCACTCCATCACACATCATTAGTTTTCTAGTGACATAATGTTCATTGCAGAAGCTAGTAGAACAAAAGCTAAAGTTATATATTCCCTTCTGGACACCTACTCTAAAGCTTTTGGGAAAAAGTATCTATTGATCCCTAAGAGGCTCACACATAAATAAGGACAGCAGGGAAGTTTTGTAGGAGGGGGAAACAATGCACCCTATGAAACAACCTCTAGGATGTTAGAAGGTGACTCTTCATACTAGTATTTTTGGGAAAGGGGAAGAAAGATAAAAACATAAAAACTAAAGTGATGTGCGAAAGATTTTAAAACCCTCTGAATTTCCCTTAAAAGATAACAACAATATAAGACCCCGAAAATGAGCAAAGAATGTTGCAGACTCTTCATTGTTGGAAAGAGAACAAAATGCTAAATTTAAATGGACATAGAGAAAAATATTCAGATATTTTTGTGAGAATCACCTACTAAGGATCACAAGAAATGTTCCTATTATCTCACTAAAACATCTATTCTATGAGAATCTTGCTCACCAAAATGACATAGTATAACCCCATATCACAAACATTGAAAGAGTACAAAACATGGTCCAATAGCCTTTGCATCTATAATGAAATTATAAAAGCCTAAAAATAACAAATGCTAGCTACGTTCATCCAAAATTGACAAAGAGCATTAAAATCATCCAGAAAATAGAAGTAAACATACATTAAAGGAAAAATAGGCACAATCTTAAATTCTTCTATTGATTAAATGAAAAATACAAGACTAAGGTTTGAAAAATAAAATTGCAATTATTTATAAGTGTTCTTCCTTTTCAAAATAGTGAAAAAAAGGCTCTAGAAAAGAAAAGATCTATGTCTAAAAAAACCCTCTCATTACAATGTGGTTGTAGACACTTATATAAGACTTTCTTGAACCAAGTCTTGAAAATGCAACAAAAAAGGGCTCTACATTTGTGCCATGTGGAGATCTTATCATGGTAGTTGTTACAACTTATTTTCCATGCCAATCTTTGTATCATTATTCTCCTTTCATGCATGCAACATGGGCACCACCTGTACCTTTTTCAACTTCCTAACAATGATAAGTCTTTTTCGACGTCTAGAAATGATTTTTATTTTCAGATCAAATTTTCCTCAAGATTCATTGTTGGATGAAAAATGGGCACTTTTTCTTGAACAATGGTTCCAAAAAGGTTAAAGCGACATATACAAAAGTAGCTGCATTTCTAGGTTTTATGAAAGAAGTATATCGTGATCACTATAAAAATAAAGGGTATAATACCATTCTCATCAGCGAGGAATTTGTTATGTATTTACATCAATACAATGAAGTATTATTTATATAATTTTGAGATTATTAATTCTAAAACATATTATATATCTTGTGCGTACCATTTATAAACTTTTATATTTTGATGTTGTTTGGGTGGTGTAGACACCTAAAAATGTCCTAATTCCTCTATTGATTAAATTATTCATTTAATTAATTCATTATCCTTTTCATCTATTATTTAAATAAATATATCTATTTATTTAAATAATTCATTATTCTTTTCTTTCAAAAATTAAATAAATTCTTATTTAAGCTTTTTATCTAAGCCTATTTCCTCTATTTACTAAATAAACACTTTTATTTATTTTCTAAATTCATTAATCTTCTTCTTTTCATTTTAGCCAATCATGTGCAATCACATGGATCAACTCCTAAACCTTTCTCCACATGCCACTTGTCATTCATCTCTTCATTTGACCTTTCCCACTTAAAAATTCAACAACTCCCTTCCACCTCTTAATCCTAGCCACTCATCCCTTTTGCCTCTTAATCTCCTTCACCCAAACCAAAACCCTACCTAACCTTTTTTCCCTCTTCAAAAATCTATAAAATGGGATCCTTCTCTTCATTTCTCACAAACCTTCTTCTTGTGCAATGTTATGTTTTTGGTTTTGAGTAACCACATTTCTCCATCAACAAAATAATCAACATTTTGTTATTTTGGGAGGTTTTCAAGTGTTTGTTTTGAATAGATTAAGTTTGATCCTTATTTCATTTCATCTCATTTGCATGTTTATTTGCATATCTTTTGAGGTGTATGTAACTGTAGACACCCAAAAATGGACAGGCTTGCAACTTTACATTAAAAATACTAATTTTCATCTATTAATTAATGGTTTTAATCATTAATTAATCATCTACTTTCCTCTAAATTCATTCCTTCAAATCATCTAATCAAATTCTCAAAATTAATTAAATAATTAATTTTATTTAATTAAATAGCTTTACTTGATTAATTATCATTAAATTAATTAATTAAACTCAATTTCCTATAGTTTAAATTCAAATATTTAAACTTACTAATTAAATTCTTCCAATTAAATTAATTTAATTTCATCAAATAAAGTAATTCTTAATAAAAAAGAATTCAATTATCTCACATGTTGAAAACAATTATTAAATAAATGAATTAAATATTCATTTATCTTCAAAGAGATAACTCCAGTTACATCACATGGGTTACTCCACCCATCTCTCCAGTCCACATGGGCAATTTCACCCACCTCTTCAGTTCAAAAAGGCAACTCATAATTAGCTCTTCAGTTAACCAAACTCTATCTCCTCTTTACCAAATAAAGAGGTGGAGTTTACTGAGGACCTCTCCTATTCGTTTTGATCTCAACCATTTATCTCCCCATCTTTGGGATTGATCTCAACCATTCATATCATCACTAATTCCTATATAATAAACCTTCATAACCATTTGAAGGGTCCAAGATTTCAAGCTCTCATGCGCCATTACTTCGTCAGTTTGGTTCTAGCATTCAAGTCATCTTGCGACCACACACACATTTCAATTATCAAATTCTCGACACTTCTCAAGTCATAGACGTTGCCCCGCCAATACTGAGCATTAAGAACAACATTTCAGAAGGAGTAGAGAGAAACAATAGAATCTTCAAGCATCGTGGGGTTTGCATTTATTTGTCTTTCCTTCTCTTGCTTGTACATTTTATTGCTCATGTTTCTGTTATTCATTTAGTAGTCATTATATACTTGATTTGCATTTATTTGTGAACCTTTTCTTCTAACCATCGCCTTTGGAAAGCTGTGGGAATAAAAAAGAGAGGTATATATTTTGGTGAACCCGATGTGAAGAAACAGCCCAAATATCTCTTGCAAACGAAGAAACGAATTGATCAACCACAGCTGTACGATTGTAAATTTAAAAATCACACTTTTCTTTGACATTCGTACTATTTTGCAATTGCTGGTATTTTTTTGCAATTGCTGGTATTTTTTTGCAATTGCCCATACTGTGCCGCAATCGACTAGTTTAATACCGCAATTGATTGCAGGCTTTCACAGTTATTCTATCCATTTCTTGTCTCTGACTTCTGGTATTTTTCCGCAATTGCCTGATCAGTGTTAGTTAATTACCACAATCGACAGAAGTTAGCCGCAGTTGCAAGTTAGTTACCGCAATCGATAGAAGATTACCGCAATTGTAGGAAGATTGTCGCAATCGCAGGAAATATTGCAAACATCAGATCCAAATCTTCTACCCATCTATTTTTAAACTGACATTATTTTCAGTTTCTATGCAGGATTGGATCAAAGTCACCAAAAATAGAGAAGGGTAAGCTTGGTAAGCATCATTTTGTTATTTCAGAATTTCACATATTCTCATTTTGCGAATAATCCTTTTTGGTACTAACTTGTTTAAACAACACAAACTAAAAGGAATTCATTTGTCGATTTGGGTTTATAAAGAACAACGCTTGCAAAACATATCACACCTCATATTTCAGATTTGGGCTTAAAATTGACGTGAGGATTAAAATTGAACCAAGGCAAAAAAATCTTTCATTTTGGTGCTTTAAAACTGAACAAGCAATCAACACCTACTTTTGGGCTTAAAATTAAACATTTGTGCTTGTATGGTGGTGTAGCTTAGTTCACATTTGAAAATTCAGAGCTTAATCAATTTACCTCGTGTCTTGAGTTTTGGGTGCACTTGCACAAATTGTTAGATTACAAACCTTTTTACTTTTTTAGAAAGGCCTGTCTGGGGAAAGTGCTTCTTCCTCGGAGAATGACCTTAAACCGGTAATCCTTCTGATCGGTATATAAACAAGGCGTGAACCAAAGTTTTGTCTTATCTAGCCAAGCTCAGGCGAGGCATGTTGATGATAGTCTAGATCGGGTGAATATCCCTAAGGAGCCAGTGTGATCAATTAGGCTCTTAAGTGAGTCAAGCACGTACAAAACGATTGGAGAGACACCATGGACCCTTACTACAACCTTGATTAATTAGAGGCCAACCCATTTTAGCTCTGAACAAATACCTTATTATAGTGCAAGGGGTTGCAGAATTTCCCCCCAAGATTCCCAACATATGTGTCCCATGGTATTTGTGTAGTGAAAGAGATCTTCACTCCACGGCAACAATACCTAGAAATGGCAAAAACATGGGCACCTATGTCATGGACCTTTGTGTCCTAGTAGTGTGACAATTGTTGTGTGAGCTAATGGACATTCAAGCATTGGGCCTATAACATTGTATTCTGAAGCCAATTTGACCTAGATTAATCTGATTATTCATTGTTGAGACCTTGTGATAACCTTGCAACTTGAAAAATTTGTAGAACATACACAATCTCAATCTTCATTTCTCAAAACACAGTGTCTATTGTGCTTGTTCCTTTGATCAATTTCTGAAAACGCAAAACAAAACATCCAAACTGTCAAAACGAGTCAAAAGTGTTAAATTCTAGGGTTGTCAAAACATCAACTATCTTACAAATTAAAAGCCTTGTGTGTGATAAAACTACCACAATCGACCAGTTAATTTACCGCAATCGATGAAATTATACCACATTTTTTACCAGAGATACTATATTCCTTTTTTGACCTAAAAACCTTGAAAAGAATTCTTCATTTGGTGTCCAAAACTAGTGTTTATCCCAGGAAAATGTGAAGAACATTGTGTGAATCTCTAAACAGTAAAGATTACCCTTTCTCTGTAAAGCACAATTATTGTCTAAAACATTGTTAGTTCGAAAGCTCAGACTCAAAATATCTTGATCTCATCATATCAAACATCATCATCTTTATCAAATTAACTTTGTCCAGGACAAAGGTTGGAAAATCTTATCTTTTATCATCACCACTTTGAGATCAAGTTATATCAAAATCTATCCTTAGAATTACCCTTTTCCAAAACATAACTCAAACTTTTCATAGAAAGGATTCTCTTCTTTGTTTGCTTTATAACACTTGTTTTAGTTACAAAACCTGGACCGCACTATGTCTCAAACACCTCATGGAGGACCTTACACAAGGTCTAAGGCTAGAGCTCAACCAGATGAGTCATATATCAATCGTTTCCCCACTTGGGAAATAGAGAAAGATAATGATCCCTTCATGAACACCAGTTCTGCTCTATTCATTGAACAACCCCGTGGGGCAGCCTTTTTCCAAGATATCACAGAAGAAGAACTTGAAGATGTGGAACAAGATGCCTACTCCACCAAAGTAGTTGACATTGTTGTAGAGAGGAACCCTGAATGTTACTTGGCCATGTTAATAAAGAAGGGAGTCAAACTCCCCACTGAATTCAGCGTATCAACTATATGGCCTGAAAACCCTCTCGCAGGTCAAAACACTACTCACACTCCTCAGATACTACCTATTGTGTCATAGATCTTTCCATCATTGGCTTTACCCACATCAACGCAGACTGTATCCAATCAAACCAATGACCCGACCCAAGCTAGCACATCATCTACTCAAGGCATGACAAGCTCGCAACCATGTGCACCCATGGTCACTAGTATTCCTCCACCCTTAATCTCATGGCCCGCGCAGTCCAACTCTCATGCTATGCCTTCCATCCCACCAAACACTAGTTGTTCTGAAACTATGTCGCTGCTGTAATCCATCCACACTAACCTTGGGATCAACACATCATGCCCACAAGGATCTATCTCTGCAGGACCTATTTACAGTCAAGGCTCACCCAAAGCTACATATTTGCCCATTATGACACCCATCCAACCTCTGCAACAGCAACCCTAGCTTCAGTTACTTCATATTCAACCTCTGCAACAACAACCCCAACTTCACTTGCCTCAGTTCCAACCCCCGCAACAGCAACCCCAGCTTCAGTTGCCTCATATCCAAACTCAGCAACAGCAACCCTAGCTTCAGTTGCCTCAGTTCCAACCCCCGCAACAACAACCCCAGCTTCAGTTGCCTCATATCCAACCTCAACAATAGCAACCCCAGTTTCAAACTCAACCTTAGCAGTAGCAATACCTACCCCAGCATTATCAACCCTAGTTTCAGTCACAACAGCAAACACATCATAACCCACCATGGACTACTCATGTCCCTCTAGTCACCAATCACTTAGTGGGGAATCAATATCAAGTCCCTAGGATGAAATCCTATGTTCCTACTCAAGGGACACAGAGGAGCAGCCTCATACCCACCATGGCACAAAGGAATGTCCACACGCATCAGCCGCAATATCAAACATACATGCTAATGCAACAAATGCAAACCCTTCAAACCCAAATGATGGATATGCAAAATCAGGGGCAAACTAAATCCTATACCGCAGAGGATTTATACCCATACCCCTTTGACCATTCTCTTCAAATGTCTCCATTCCCAAACCACTTCTCAGTGCCAAAGTTCGAAAAGTATAGGGGCAGCACCAACCCTATTGAGCATATACGAGAGTTCTTTGCTACTTGCGTCAAAGTCGCTCATGATGAGACATATCTAATGCGACTGTTCCCATAAAGTTTAGCTGGACCAGCAATGGAATGGTTCTCTTATCTACCTCATGGCATTCAGCCTTGGGGAGAATTGGTTGAAAAGTTCATAGCTCACTTTCATCATAACATCGAGCACAAGGTTAGCATCAAAGACCTTTGCGACATTAAACAGAAAGATGGAGAGTCTTTTGTGAAATTCCTACAAAGATGGAGGAACACAACAAACCGTATAACATATGATGTGCCCGAACAAGACTTAATAGTCATGTTTGTTGACAATCTGATCCCAGACATGTCATTCACAACAGAGCTACAGTTAGCTCCAAACTTCACACAACTCATCAAAAGAGGAGTTCGTTGTGAGAAAAACTTGGTCAAAAGAGGTATCCTTGTAGATCCCACACAAACGAATACAAATAAGAATGCAATGAAAAAAGCTAAATGGTGGAACAAGAACAAAAATGTCACTAGCGATGGTGTCATTGATGTAAAGATGGTCAACTACGCTCAACCCAAGGTGTCACTGCAAGGCCCGCTTGTGGCAAACCAAAACCCCACAGGGCCCACTCAACAAGCATACACCCAAAACCAACCTCCCCCTATACAAGTGGTCGCTATGTCAAACAGTCATCAATAGAATCAACACAAACCATGGTTTCAATTCCAACAATTAGATTTCACACCATTGAGAGAGCCAATAGAGTCAGCTTTACGTAAGCTGATACAATCAAACACTATCACTCTCCTATAAATCAGAGACTTTAAACAAGAGGAAAACAAACCAAGGTGGTATAATGACAAAGACTTCTGTGAGTTTCATCGGGTCAAGGGGCACAAATCAACCAACTGCTACTGATTGAAGCATGCTATTCAGGACCTGATTGACACAGTGATCATTGATGTGACAAATACTCAAAATAAAGGCACAACTAATCACACCATTTTCAATGATACCTTCTGTGATCACAACAAAGGAAAAACCTCTGGGTCTGGTGGACAAACCAATAAATTTAACTATACATATGCCAACAGTGACAATGTCATAAACTACATAAATCCTTCAGAAAACCATGTGGCCACCATCACTATCAGGAACCAAGGTAACAATTGCGCTGTAACAACGCGTCATGCTAGAGTCATCTTGCAAGGAGTACCATCCTCAGCTACTACATCAGCCAATCCTATAGCAAACTTGGATCCATAAACAAGCATAGTGGACCAACTAAAGCACACACCAGCCCAAATATCCATGTTTGACCTCTTGTGCATATCTCTGTAGCATAAACTGGCACTTGGTCAAGCACTTCAAAATACAGCTATCCCAAGGGACATAACACCTGAAAGCTTCCAAACGATGGTCAACCATATAGTAGCTAACAAACATGCCACATTCGCAGAATGTGATGTACCACCGCATAAAGCGTTGTCCGTAGGGTCCTTGTTGATGGTGGAGCTGGTTTAAGCATTTATACTCTAAAGTTAATCAAGCAACTGGGTTATTCCGAATCAAGCATTGATGTCATAAGGAGGATAAATATCAGAGCCTATGATGAAGAGGAAAGGTCCTCTAAGGGTATTATCATTCTACCTGTTCGCATTGGACCTATGGTCAAAAACACTCCCTTCCAAATCTTAGATCTTGAACTGGAATACAACATGTTACTAGGGAGACCTTAGATACACGAAATGCAAGCTGTACCATCAACATACCATCAATTCGTCAAGTTCCCTCACTAAGGGGAGGAGATCATCATAAAGGGAGATCCCAATCCTTTCCAATATTGTAATGCAGTCCAAATCAGCATGGATAACCAAGTACCATCAAACCAAGATGCAAGCATCCCATCCTCCTTAGATTCAAATCCCAAAGATGTCACATGAGCAGTGGGAAAGATAGTCATTAAACAGGACGCAAGTATCTCCTCCCCTTCAAATTCAAATGTTAAAGATGTCACAGAGAAAGCAAGCAAGATATCCATCACAGACAAAGGATGTGGTGAATATAGATATGAAGAGGCTTTCACAATCATGCACATGCTTTTAAGCCCCAGAACTCATGGTATGTCACTACCTGTCATTGCAACAGAAACTTAGCAGCTGGTTCTTTTTAGATGTCCACCCACAACCTTTGTCCGATGGGGGGACATAGCGGAAGAGAATCCTTTTGAGAAATACATCAATACCTGGTTATACAGAGACTCCCCTGAGACAGTCTGACCACCCTTACCTTTGGAAAACTATGGTAACAATTACACAATGATACAAAGGTTTGGGTACGATGGTACAATCAAACTGGGGGCAAGGCAACAAGGCATATATGAATTGCCTCTCCCACCAACCCAAAGAAACACTAGAGGTTTGGGCTATGGACAAAAAATCACTAGTCCTATCATTCAAGACATTCAAGTCAATCACGAGAAAATAGCAGAGATGCACTGAGGGCACAACACTGAGCATGTCCTAATAAGCAACATATTAGCGCAGTTGTTGCTCGCCGAAGAGGGATCCACACAATCCCAAGTAAACCTACACTTAGCAATCGACGATACCCAAGGAAGTGAGACATCAGACAAACATTCCATTGAGACTGACTCCAATGAGTATGAGTGGAGATCCCTCCATGACTTTGAACCATCAATCCCTTACTTTTTCCCTCAAGTTGATATTATCATAAACCTAGCAGACCTGTTTGAACAACTGACCATTACCAAACAACCCTGTATAGACAAACATATCATTCATCATACCTCAAGTGGTGTGCCCTTATCACAGTCCAATTTCATAGGCACCATATTTGCAGTCATGTTCAGTCAACCAAAGCCAAACAGTAGTGAAAGTGTCTGTCTTGTACACCCTGAGCTTATAGAGTGGGATCAACAAGGACCACCTGATCTTGATGTCTTTGAAAATGATGAGGAAATAGTTCATTTCATGGGACTAAGGGAAGGCATTCCGTTAGGAGATCACAAGGCAGGATTCTCTATCAACCTAGACAGAGCAGCATACTTCGGGGAGGAAGCTCCTCTTTCTAGTCCACAAAAGAAAAAAGAGCAAAAGAGTAAAAAGCTAAAAGAAGACGTATCTTCTGGCAAAAACCTCAGAGATGTGCTAGAAGATGGAAAGAGAGAACTCCTTCCCTTAACAGAGGAGAAGTCAGCATTTTTAGCTAAAGAGACAGAGGAAATCAACTTGGGGGATGACAAGAACCCAAAGAACATCTACTTAGAGAAAGCTCTCATCCCTGGGGAGAGAGAACAGTTCATCAGTTTCTTCAAAGCAAGAATGATCAATTTTGCATGGTCCTACTCAGATATGCCAGGGTTGGATCCAGAGTTAGTATTACATCATCTCCCATTGTTACCCAATGCTAAACCTGTCAAACAGAAGCTAAGAAAGATGCACCCTCACGTTGCATTGTTAGTCAAGGCCGAACTAAAAAAGCTCCTGGATGCCAAATTCATCAGACCTATACCATATGCAGATTGGATATCTATTCTAGTACCAATTACGAAGCACAGTGGTCAAATACCAATTTGCACAGACTTCCGGGATCTCAATATAGCATGTCCCAAAGATGACTTTCCTTTACCAAACATCAATATGATAGTGGACCTAACTGCAGGGCAAGAAATGCTGTCACTTATGGATGGCTTCTCAGGTTACAACCAAATAAGGATAGCGCCAGAGGACCAACACAAAATGGATTTCACATGTCCTTGAGGAACATATTATTGGAATGTCACGCCATTTGGTTTAAAGAACGCTGGAGCAACATATCAGAGGGCAATGACAACCATATTTCATGATCTCATACACAAGACAATGGAAGATTATGTGGATGACATACTAGCAAAGTCCATACTTTGAAAG
>MU225240.1:1091780-1108771 GCA_018584345.1 Thuja plicata | reverse complement strand
CACCTCTTCAGTTCAAAAAGGCAACTCATAATTAGTTCTTCAGTTAACCAAACTCTATCTCCTCTTTACCAAATAAAGAGGTGGAGTTTACTGAGGACCTCTCTTGTTCCTTTTGATCTCAACCGTTTATCTCCCCATCTCTGGGATTGATCTCAACCAATCATATCATCACTAATTCCTATATAATAAACCCTTCATAACCATTTGAAGTGTCCAGGATTTCAAGCTCTCGTGCGCCATTACTCCATCAGTTTGGTTCTAGCATTCAAGCCATCTTGCGACCACACACACATTTCAATTATCAAATTCTCGACGCTTCTCAAGTCATAGACGCTGCCCCGCCAATACTGAGCATCAAGAACAACGTTTCGGAAGGAGTAGAGAGAAACTATAATAGCTTCAAGCATCGTGGGGTTTGCATTTATTTGTCTTCCTTTCTCTTGCTTGTACATTTTATTTCTCACGTTTCTGTTATTCGTTTAGTAGTCATTATATACTTGATTTGCATTCATTTGTGAGCCTTTGCTACTAACCCTTGCCTTTGGAAAGTTGTGGGGATCGGAAAGAGAGGCGTACATTAACAATGTAGGAGTAAGTTTTAGTATTTTATTTCTTATTCCCTTATAACATTTTTACATACTATATTTTGGCACGCCTGATGGGACCCACATCCTAGTTTAGCTTCATTTTTCTTTAATTTTTGTCAATTTTTAGTCAGCCTGTCAAATTGGCATCTCTGCATATACAGAGGTGTCTCTGCACATTTGCATCTCTGCAGATTTATGTCTCCGCATTGGAATCTCTACACATTTGTGTCTCTACATTGGTGTCTCTACGCATTTGCATCTCTACATAAGTATCTCTTTAGATTGGTGTCTCCACATTGGCATCTTTGCACATTGGTGTCTCTACATTGATGTCTCCACCCTAGAATCTGCATCTCTTGTTGTAGGTATAATTTCTCATATCTAGATTTTTTTTGTCACTTTGGGTCTCTATTCTAGATTGACATCTTCATTGTTACAGTGGTGTCTATGCAGTTTGAGTATTATTTGATATCATTTCAGATTTCTTAGGTTACTAATTGAGTGTTACTTACAACCCTTGATATTTTATCTTTTCTAACAATGGTTTTACAAGACATTTGGGCAAGATAAAAATATTTAAAACTACTAATCCACTTGTCTTGAAGGATGCCCCTAGAAAACTTGATCGTTGAAAACTACTCACATTGTAGTTTTGCAGGTTGCCTTGGAGATTAAATCAAACATTGTGTATATATTAGTTGATTTTCTAGGTATCTATTTTAATTAGGAAGGTTCATTTCTTGTGGTTTGTTGCGTGCTAGACTAGAAGAAGTAAAAATTCCACTTGCTTATGATGCTTTTAAAGGATTCAAAGTATACCAAATGGATGTCAAATCTGCATTTATGAATGGAATACTAGAAGAGGAGGTATACATTAACCAACCTAAAGGGTTTGTTGATCCTAACAAGAAGAACATGGTTTTTAGACTACACAAAGCCTTGTATGGATTAAAACAAGCACTGAGAGCATGGTATGAAAGACTTCACTCTTTTCTATTAGATTCGTTAGAACAAGTGACAACAGTAATCTATATTTGAAAGGAGATGCTGATAATAAAGTTTTGATTGTTGAGATATTTGTTGATGATATCATATTTGGAGGTAATGATATGCTATGAAATTCATTTGCTGATGAAATGAACAAAGAATTTGAAATGTCAATGTTTAGGGAGATCAAATTTTTTCTTGGTCTACAGATTCTACAACAGGATGAAGACATTTTTGGAAATGAGATAAGTAACTGAGAGGGGAGGGGTGAATTAGTTACTCTAAAAAAATTCTTTGTCCCTTAGATGTCTTAAATACTTTAACACTATTACTAGGTTAATTAAGATATTCTTCTGTAACTCGGGTGTCAAAGCAATATTTATAATATCCAATGTAATTATACTTTAGAGATTAAGTGCAGAAACATAAAGCATAAAATAAATAACATATACATAGGTGACACCAAGATTTAATGTGGAAACCAAATATGGGAAAATCCCACCAATGTAACTAGTTACTATTTTTCACTCTTTTGAAGTGAGCCCTATTAGGAGCCAACCCTGTTAAAGGTTGCAATAACACACTGTTAGGTGTGACCTTGTTAAAGGATTTAATCACCCTGTGAGGGGTGGCCTTGTTAGAGGTCTTCAACACTTCAACATAGAAATGCTACCTTGTGAGAGGATTTACAAAAAGACTATTAAGTCTACTATGTTAAGATATTTTAGATCACTGCTACAATTGTTAGAGAGTAACAATGAATTGACCTGTATGTGTAAGCAAATGTCTTTGTTGATTCGGATCTCTGTTCTGATTATGACTGGATCCTTGTTGATCATATTTTCTATTGCAGCTCCAAGTGACCTATACTCAATCAGAATCCTATCTTATTTTGCCTTCACTCTTCATATCACAGAATTCCATACTTCTTTTTTACTCTTTTTCTTCCACACATTCAATCCAAACTTGACCTTTCATATATATGGTAAGCCTTGTCAAGTCGGCTTGAATATACTTCTAAATAATAAAACACAACTCATTCGGCCTCATATAAATAATTAATTATAGAATATAAATCAATGTTAGTCGGCTACCACTGAATTCCTGACCATGACAGAAATGCCCAAGTGACTCGGTCAACACTGAACTTCTTCAATGCCCAACTAAACTCGGGCAACACTAAAATAACTCATTCTTTTCACCAATTGTACTTGGTATGAATGTAGACATTTGTGTAACATCACTACATAAGTGTAAATATATGTGTAACATAAATGACAATACACAATTGAATAATTGCCTTCAATAGGCATATACATCACACAATCCAAATACATCAAAGAAGTTCTGAAGATATTCAAGATGGAGTACTCCAAACCAGTTGGAATACCTATGGCAACCGGATGCAAATTGACAAAAGAATAAAAGACAACCAAGGTAAATCAGACCCTATACAGATCTATGATTGGAAAACTAATGTATGTTGTACACACTAGACCAAATATAGCACATGCAGTTGGTATAGTTGCAAGATTCTTTGCAAATCCTAAGGAATCACACATGACTATTGTCAAAAGAATTTTGAGGTATGTGAAGAATACTAAAGACTGTAGTTTGTGGTACAATAAAGAAGGCAACTTTGAGCTACAATTTTATATTGATGTTGATTGGGATGGAAACATAGATGATAGAAAGAACACAACAAGAGGAGCATTCTTTATGGGTGACAGACTTGTCACATGGATAAGTAAAAAGCAAGGATGCATATCTCAATCAACTGCGGAAGCAGAATATGTAGTTGCTGCTACAAATTGCTCTAACATTACATGGATCAAGCATTTGGTGAAAGGTATGAATGAAGAAATTATCGACCCAGTAATTATCTATTGTGATAATACTAGTTCTATAAACATATCAAAGAACCCTGTGATGCATGCTAAGACAAAGAACATAGTTATTAAGTATCATTACTTGAGGGAAAAAGTACAAGAGAAAGAGGTAATAATGGAATATGTATAATCCAAAGAAAAATTAGCAAACATATTCAAAAAACCATTGCCAAAAGATACTTTTGAGTACCTGCGGAATAGACTAGGGCTTCGACCCTTATCTATTGGTCACTAAGCTTACTTGGAGGCTGCATCAACCTACACATGATTAGAAGATCAATCATGTTGATGCAAGCTCAGATATGGACTGCAATGACATATCAGTACAAGAAGGTACTTATCTGAACCACACACCAAAGATATTGTTGGGTACTACAGAGATGTATAATTTTTGTTTAGCATTGTTGTCAAAGGGAGAGAGATATTCAATATGAAATATCTATCATGATCATCCAAAGGGAGAGAAGAGAAATATCCATCAGGGAGAAGAACATCAGTCAAAGGGAGAGAAAAGATTAGAGAAAGAATTTTCTACAAAGGGAGATAAAGATCCAATGATGATGAAGAGAAGAGATTCTACACGAAAGGGAGAGACAGAAATCAAAAGATAGAATTGCTACACCTATCCATTAAAGGGAATGAAGAAAGGGAGAGCACACAACAATAATCAAATCTAAGCTATAATAGCTTACCGAGAGTTAGATATTTGAATTGGTTATAGAACAATAAGTTTGGTATGATATGGAATATTTCATATTGTGTTTCAATCAATGCCAAAGGGAGAGATTGATGAACTATAACTAATTTAATGTTTGAAGATGATAAGTTAATGATCACTAAGCTACAAAAGTGAATGCAAGAAATTTAATCAGTTAATGTATTGTATTATCATTGATGTCAACTTGATATGTTTTCATTGGTCATAACCTTGAAGAGCTGAAGAGACAAAGTTTATGTTATCGGTAAAACATAAAAGTGTTGAATACACTGAGTGACAGTAAATACAGAGTGATAGTGCACACCGACAGACAGTGTAAACTGAGAACAATAGTAATCGAGCAAGCATTACCGAGAAAGTGTCATCGAGCAGTTCATAGTGTAAACCAAGCACCGCAGTAACCGAGCAAGTGGTTATCGAGCAAGAGCTATTTACTGAGCATAATTGAAGTTGTAACCGAGCATAACTAAAGTTATCACTGAGCACAATTGGAGTCAGTGACCGAGCTAACTAGAGTTGATGACCGATCATAACTGGAGATAAAGAATGATAAAACACTTAGCTGGAAGGAGCTATATTTAGACTAATTGATTATTTGCTTTATTATTAATGATCAGTTGAACTAAAGCAAAGAGGGAGATTTAAAACATGTTTTATTCACAACTACCATGGAGAGATTTGCAAAATAAAACTGAAGGAGAGCTTTACATATTAAAGCAAGCATGGCGAGCTTTACAGATCAAGAAGTGATCTACGATGAAAACACAGAAATTGAGTGGCTAATCATGTCTATATAAAGAGACTAGGAATTAATTATGAAGAAAGGAATGCTTAATATAATTCTAGTGAAGATTGAAGTCTTCATGCAAATCTAATCATACAGGCTGAATGGAAGATCCAAGGAATTCTGCAGACAACCGAGCAACAAAGGACAAAGCATTCACCGAGTAGAAGAAAGAAAGAAAGGAAACAAAGGAACTGAAGTGAACATTGATCAGAGAGGTATTATTGGACTAATAATAGATCTAAAAATCTGCAATTTAAAGTTGTATTATTGAACAGATCAATTATTGTTTCAGTTTAACCATTGATTCATAAAATCTCTTAACCGAGTGAGATTTAACCATCCTTAATGTATTGAGATACTCAAGAGTATCAAAAGGTTATCTTGTTGACAACATAGTGAATGCTAGGTCAAAAGACAAACTGTTAGTTTTAAATCCTCTAACAAGGTCACACTTAACAGTGTATTTGTAACCTTTAATAGGGTTGGCTCTTCACCAAGCTCACTTCAGAAGAATGAAAATTTTGGGTTACCGGTCCCAAGTGGTTTTTCCCTTAACAGGGTTTCCACATTAAAATCTATGTGTCAAATGTGTATTTCTTTCATTGCATTGATAGTTTACTTTACACATTACTAAAATTGGATTGGTCGGTAAACACTAAGTTTGATTGTTGCTACTCGGTAAAGTCTAGAAAATATAAACAATATATTTTATCGAGAAGTATGTATTTGCTAAATTTGTTTAAGGCATTCATCTTGATGGATTGAAAGATAAATAGAGGGTATTATGTTTGAGAAATAAGTTTTGGTTGGATTTTGGAATTATTTTTAAGGCCACTGATTCACGCCCCCCCCCCCCCTCCTCTTAGTTATTCTAACAATTGGTNTTCCCCCCCCCCCCCCCCCTCCTCTTAGTTATTCTAACAATTGGTATCAGAGCTTTGGTGATTGGAAGAAGAGTTTAAAGACTTAAGCTAAAGATCACAAGATGAGTAAAAGGGATGTGCCTAACTTGAATAAGGACAACATTGCATCATGGAAAAGAAGGATAAGACTTCATCTATCAGGTATTGGAAATGATGTTACACAACACTTGGATACAGAATATGATGCACCTACTGGACCTCTGACTATTGATCAATTGAGTGAGAATTGTGAACACAATTATATGATGACAGACCTTGTTTCTTCACTATCTGATGCTGAATTTGAAGATGTCAAATCTTGCACCTCTGCAAAGCAAATGTGGGACAAACTCAAGCTAGTACATGGAGGAGATGCAAATGTGTTGAGAGCTAAAGTTGAAAGCCTAAGAGTTAAGTTTGATGACCTAAGAATGAAAGAAGGAGAGAACGTCACTCAGTATAGTAGCATAATCAAAGAAGTTGTTAATGCTATCCATGGAGTAGGAGGAGTACTTGAGGAAGAAATAGTTGTAAGTAAAATTCTAAGAACCTTACTGCATGTTTATGCTATTAGAATATCTGCAATTCAAGAAATGACATCAGTAGAAAATAATTATGTTACTCTTGATAGTTTGATTGGTAGACTTATTTCATTTGAGATGAACAACTATGACGACAATGTCTTGCCAACTATTGAGTTTGCATTCAAATCTTCTCTGAAAATAAGAAAATCTAGTCACAAACACACTATGAGAAATGATAGTGACAGTGATAGGATGAACAAGAACTTGATGAACTTGAAGTAATAATGGCTAGGATATTACATAGAGGTAAAGGAAGATACAAAGTTAAATTACCATTGGTCTATTTTAATTGCAAAGAAATATGACATTTTGTTGCTAGATGCCCTAACAAGAGAAAAGATGAAAGAAACAATGATAAATCTTATGAAAAGAAGTTTGACAGAAGTGATGACCGAGACTACAGAAGCAACCGACACTCTGACAGAAGAGATAACTGAGACTACAAGGAAAAAGGAAAGAAGGCTTATTACCTGGTTGAGAACAAAGATAAAAATTCTACTACTGATTATGATGAATATGTTGAGGTAGTATTTGTTGCTATGAAGGATGACTCAGACGAAGAAGAAAGGTATGTTGAAACAACACTCATATCTAAAGTTAGCAAAAATGATGTCTGGATTATTGATAGTGGTTGTACTCATCACATGACTCGTGACAAAGAAAATTTTGAAACTTTTGAATATTATAATGGTGGATCAGTTAGGATGGGTAATGAATCACCTTGCCCAGTTGAAGGAAAAGGTACCATCATGTTGAATAATCTAATCAGATGTGAAAATGCATATTGGGTGAAAGGACTTAACTATAATCTATTTAGTGTTTCACAACTGAACAAGACAGGACACCAAGTTGCATTTGAGAACAAAAAGGCAATGATCTATAATGAAAAAGGAAAGTTGATTGGTAATGGTGAACAAACAAAAGGTAATCTATTATATCTTGATGATATTGAGACCACTTGTTTATTGGCTAGAAATGAAGACATTTGGTTATGACATAAAAGGTTATGTCATGTGAACTTTGAAAACATGGTAAAGATAAGTAAGAAAAGAAAAGAAAGAGGCTTACCGAGTATTTCAAAGCCCGACCATGTTATGTGAAAGAATTATCAGATAGAAAAAATGACAAAGTCTAGTTTCAAGAGAAAAACCTACACATCTAATTCTATTCTAGAGTTAGTCCATACTGACTTAAGTGGACGAATGAGAATAAAGAGCTATTATAGTGATAGATACTTTATTCTATTTGTTGATGACTATTCTAGGATGATGACTGTCATGCTCTTAAAAGAGAAATTTGAAGCATTTAAGATGTTCAAATGGTATAAAGCTAAAGCTAAAAATAAAAGTGGAAAAGAACTGAAATGTTTAAGATCAGATAGAGGAGGAGAATTTATTTAGGATGAATTCACTAAATGTTGTAATGAGCATGGAATTACAAGACATGTTTCTACACTGAGAACGCCATAACAGAATGGGATTGCTGAAAGGAGGAATAGATCAATTGTTGATTGTGCTAGAACACTGGTGATTGAAAAAGGCATCAGACAAACATTCTGGAGAGAAGCTATACGTATTGTTGTCTATACACTGAATTGAGTTCAAGTGAAGAAAGACACAAATAAGACACCTTATGAGCTATGGTATGGATACACACCAAATGTGAGTTACTTCAGAATTTTTGGAAGTCAATGTTATATACTAAAAGATGATAGAAATGGAAAACTTGACTCTAAAAGTGATGAAGGAATATTTCTAGGATATTATACTAAAAGAAAAGCTTATAAATGTCTGAACAAATCTTCTAACAAAATCATTGAAAGTGAAAATGTTAAAGTGGATGAATTTTCTAAGAAAAATGATGAAGAAAGTAGAAAGGAACCGAAATATTACAACAAATTTATCTACATTGAAGAACCTGACACCTTTCTTGAGCAACAGAATAATGCAACCGAGTGATAGAACAATGCAACCGAGCATTAGGCTACACACACTGAGAATTAGAAAAATGTTCACAATGCTAAACCGAGTGATAATGAAGATCATAATGAAGATCAAGATGAGAATCAGAATGAAGAACAAAGATATGAACATGTACTTTCTAAATATGTTATAATACATCATCCACAGGATCAAATCATTGGAGATAAAAGAGTTGGAGTGAGAACAAGAAGTAAGTCTCTGAACACTAGATGTTTGATTTGTGATTGTGAGCCTAAATCTAATAATATTTCACTTGAGAACCAAGAATGGGTTAGTACAATGAATGAAGAGATTGAATAGATTGAGAAGAAAAAAATATGGACATTAGTACCTATACTAAGTGACAAAAATGTCATTGGTACCAAATGGATTTTTAGAAACAAACTAAATGAGAATGGAGAAGTCACAAGAAACAAAGCAAGACTAGTATGCAAAGGGTATGCACAAGAAGAAGGTATTGACTATGGAGAAACCTTTGCACCCGTTGCTAGACTAGAAGGAGTAATAATTCTACTTGCTTATGTTGCTTTTAAAGGATTCAAAGTATACCAAATGGATGTCAAATCTGCATTTTTGAATGGAATACTAGAAGAGGAGGTATACATTGAACAACCTGAAGGGTTTGTTGATCCTAACAAGAGGAACATGGTTTGTAGCATACACAAAGCCTTATATGGATTAAAACAAGTGTCGAGAGCATGGTATGAAAGAATTCATTCTTATCTATTGGATTTGTTAGAACAAGTGACAACATTAATCTATATTTGAAAGGAGATGTTGATGATAAATTTTTGATTGCTGAGATATTTGTTGATGATATCATATTTGGAGGTAATGATATGCTATGAAAGTCATTTGCTGATGAAATGAACAAAGAATTTGAAATGCCAATGTTTAGGGAGATCAAATTTTTTTTTGGTCTAAAGATTCTATAATAGGATGAAGGCATATACATCACACAATCCAAATACATCAAAGAAGTTCTAAAGATATTCAAGATGGAGGACTCCAGACCATTTGGAACACCTATGGAAGCTGAATGCAAATTGACAAAGGAAGACAAGGCAACCGAGGTAAATCAGACCCTATACAGATCTATGATTGGAAAACTAATGTATGTTGTACACACTAGACTAGATATAGCACATGCAGTTGGTATAGTTGCAAGATTCTCTGCTAATCCTAAGGAATCACACATGACTATTGTCAAAAGAATTTTGAGATATCTGAAGAATACTTGAAGACTATGGTTTGTGGTATAATAAAGAAGGCAACTTTGAGCTACAAGTTTATATTGATGCTGATTGGGATGGTAGCATAGATTATAGAAAGAATAAAACAAGAGGAGAATTCTTTATGGGTTACAGACTTGTCACATGGATAAGTAAAAAGCAAGGATGCATAACTCAATCAACTGCAGAAGCAGAATATGTAGTTGCTACTGCAAAATGCTCTAACATTGCATGGATCAAGCAATTGCTGAAAGGTATGAATGAAGAAATTATTGACCCAGTAATTATCTATTGTGATAATACTAGTTCTATAAACATCTCAAAGAACCTTGTGATGCATGCTAAGACAAAGCACATAGTTATTAAGTATCATTACTTGAGGGAACAAGTACAAGAGAAAGAGATAATACTGGAATATGTATAATTCAAAGAAAAATTAGCAGACATATTCACAAAACCATTGCCAAAAGATACTTTTGAGTACCTACGGAATAGACTAGGGGTTCGACCCTTGTCTACTGGTCACTAAGCTGACTTGGAGGTTGCATCATCCTACACATTATCAGAAGATCAATCATGTTGATGCAAGCTTGGATATGGACTACAATGACATATCAATACAAGAAGGTACTTATCTGAACCACACACCAGAGATATTGTTGGCTACTACAGAGCTGTATAATTTTTGTTTAGCATTGTTGTCAAAGGGAGAGAGATATTCAATATGAAATATCTATCATGATCATCCAAAGGGTGAGAAGAGAAATATCCATCAGGCAGAAGAACATCAGTCATAAGGAGAGAAAAGATCAAAGAAAGAATTTTCTACAGAGGGAGATAAAGATCCAATGATGATGAAGATAAGAGATTCTACATGAAAGGGAGAGACATAAATCAAAAGACAGAATTGCTACACCTATCCATTGAAGGGAATGAAGAAAGGGAGAGCACACAACAAGAATCAAATCTAAGCTAGAAGAGCTTACCGAGAGTCGGATATTTGAATTGGTTATAGAACAATAATTTTGGTATGATATGGCATATTTCATATTGTGTTTCAATCAATGCCAAAGGGAGAGATTGATGAACTATAACTGATTGAATGTTTGAAGATGATAAGTTGATGATCACCGAGCTGCAAAAGTGAATGCAAGACATTAAATCAGTTAATGTATTGTATTGTATTGTCATTGATGTCAACTTGATATGTTTTTATTGGTCATATACATATTGGTCATAACCTTGAAGAGCTGAAGAGACAAAGTTTATGTTATCGGTAAAACATAAAAGTGTTGAATACACCAAGTGATAGTAAACATTGATGGACAGTGCACACCGACAAATAGTGTAAACTAAGAACAGTAGTAACTGAGCAAGCCTTATCGAGAAAGTGTCATCGAGTAGTTTAGATTGTACATGGAGCACCATAGTAACCGAGAAAGTGGTTACCAAGTAAGAGCTATTTACCGAGCATAACTAAAGTTGTAACCGAGCATAACTGAAGTTGTCACCAAGCACAACTGGAGTCAATGACTGAGCTAATTAGAGTTGATGACCGATCAGAACTGAAGATAAAGAATGATAAAACACTTAGCTGGCAGGAGCTATATTTAGACAAACTAATTGATTGTTTTATTATTAATGATCAGTTGAACTAAAGCAAAGAGAGAGATTTAAAGAACATTTTATTCATAGCTATCATGGAGAGATTCGCAAAATAAAACTGAAGGAGAGCTTTATGGATTAAAGCAAGCATGGCGAGCTTTACAGATTAAGAAGTGATCTACGATGAAAATAAGGAAGTTGGGAAGCTAATCATTTCTATATAAAGAGACAAGGAATTCATTATGAAGTGAGGAATGTTAAATATAATTCTGGTGAAGATAAAAGTCTTCATGCAGATCTGATCATATAGGCTGAAGGATAGAGCCAAGGAATTCTGCAGACAACCAAGCAACAAAGGATAGAACATTCACCGAGCAGAAGGAAGAAAGAAAGGGAACAAAGGAACTGAAGTGAACATTGATCAGAGAGGTATTATTGGACTAATAATAGATCTAAAAATCTGCAAGTTAAAGTTGTATTATTGAACAGATCATTTACTATTTTAGTTTAACAATTTATTCAGAGAATCTCTTAACTGAGTGGGATTTAACCATCCTTAATATATTGAGATACTCAAGAGTATCAAAAGGTTTTCTTGTTGACAACATAGTGAATGCTAGGTCAAAAGACAAACTGTGAGTTTTAAATCCTCTAACAAGGTCGCGCTTAACAGTGTGTTTGTAACCTTTAACAGGGTTGGCTCTTCACCGAGCTCACTTCAGAAGAGTGAAAATTTTGGGTTACCAGTCCCAAGTGGTTTTTCCCTTAACAAGGTTTCCACGTTAAAATTTATGTGTCAAATGTGTATTTCTTTCATTGCATTGATAGTTTACTTTACACATTACTAAAACTGGATTGGTTTGTAAACACTAAGTTTAATTGCTGCTACTTGGTAAAGTCTAGAGAAGATAAACAATATATCTTACCGAGCAGTGTATATTTGCTAAAGTTATTTAAGGCATTCATCTTGATGGACTGAAAGATAACTAGAGGGTATTATGTTTGAGAAATAAGTTTTGGTTAGATTTTGGAATTATTTTTAAGGTCACTAATTCACCCCCCTCTTAGTTATTCTAACACATTATCCATTATCCTATTCCATATATGTCCTACATAACATTATCCCCTATCCTATTCATACCCTCCATCTCATATCCCTTTCCACCTTTCCTAACTTTTCTCTTTATACAAACTAGAGGCACTAAAATATCCATGCATGTGTTGGACAATACAAGCCTTTATCTTCCCCATTCATATCATTTATACACTATCTATACATCACACTCATTTTATCCTCCATCTCTCCATCCTTCATCCTCCCACCTCTAGTATGGGGCATCCTTTGCAACATAGTCCTTGGATCCTACTCCCCTTATTCCCCATCCTTTAGTCTTCCAATTACATCCCTTACATATCATTCTTCTGTTTCATACATCCTTTATCCCCCACCTTCCCCTCCTTAATTTTACTACCTTTCGTGTGGGGAATTTCACTCCTTTTCCACATAGTTCCTGGATCTCCATCCTTTAATCCCATATTACATATCGATCCATCCCATATTAACTATCCATCCATCTCTCTCCTATCCAAGCCACCTCTCCATCCTTCCGTACTCTATAATTCCTTGATTCTCCCTTGTCATTGATCCCAAGCCATTTTTTATCCCTTATCCATATATCAATTCAATCACATCCAATCCATTTTCCCTCTCCATCTCATGTCTAGTCCATTTATCCCCCTTCTATCCTTTTTCATCCATTTTATCCTTCATCCATTTTCCAATCTAATCCATTTATCTTCTAATCCAATCTATCTTATCCTCCAATCCTATCATATCCAATATACTTATCCTTTTTCTATCATCTTATCTACCATCCACTTCTATTCTATCAAATCCACTTATCTTCAAGTCCCAACTAGCCCAATCAAGTGCAATCAATACTAATCCATGCAATCCAATCTTACAATCTAGTACATAATCCTTAATCACATCATCTTGATCCAAATCAGTTGATAATCCATTAATCAACTTTTCATCAAACCATCATAATGGGATGTATCCTTCCCAATCCTTTGGATGTACATTGTTCTTATCATTAACATTATCATCCGCTATCAATCAATCATCATCAATTAATCAATCAAATTAGTTTTCAACTTGACTAGGGGCAAAATGTTGGTTTGTTTTTGGTTTATGTGAATGGTTGCTTATTTCTTATGTGTTAGTATTATTTGCATTTATCATGGTCTTTGTATTCAATTGTCATAAGGCATCAAGGTCTTCTATATCATGATGTCATAAGGCATATGGTTGTATTTGACCTTTTTTATCACATACTTGACACCTTGTCATCTTGGTTCCTCATACCTTGGTGTATAACGTCAAGTACAATATCAAACCTAGGTTTCTCACAACATTGCAACCTGACTTTATTCTATTCTTCCTTCATCATCCCTATCCTTTTCCATTTCATTCCATAATCTTATACATTTTGAGAGCACACCCATGTTCTCCAAACCCGCATGTCCTCTCGAGGGGGAATACAACCCCCTCCTCATCATCCTTCCTCATCCTTCTATGATTGGGGTATCATGCTTCTAGTCTTATCCCTTTTATCCACTATGTTTTATTCTTCTTTGATATAACATCATTTCATGATGCTACATCAAAGAGGGGAAAAATGTAGACACCTAACAAATGTCCTAATTCCTCTATTGATTAAATTATTTATTTAATTAATTCATTAGCCTTCTCATCTATTATTTAAATAAATATTCCTATTTATTTAAATAATTCTATATCTTTTTTTTTTCTAAAATTAAATAAATTCTTATTTAAGCTTTTTCTCTTAGCCTATTTCCTCTATTTATTAAATAAGAACTTTTGTTTATTTTCTAAATTCATTAATCCTCTTCTTTTTATTTTAGCCAATCATGTGCAATCACATGGATCAACTCCTAAACCTTTCTCCACATGCCACTTGTCATTCATCTCTTCATTTGAACTTTCCCACTTAAAAAGTCAACAATTCCCTTCTACCTCTTAATCTTAGCCACTCATCCTTTTTGCCTCTTAATCTCCTTCAACCAAGCCAAAACCCTACCTAACCCTTTTTTCCTCTTAACAAATCTATAAAATGGGAGCCTTCTCCTCATTTCTCACAAACTATCTTCTTGTGCAATGCTATGCTGCTGGTTTTGAGCAGCCGCATTTCTCCATCAACAACATAATCAATATTTTGTTATGTTGGGAGGTTTGCATGCTTTTGTTTTGAATAGATTAAGTTTGTTCCTTATTGCATTTCATCTCATTTTTCCATATCTTTTGAGGTGTATGTAGCAATGTAGGAGTAAGTTTTAGTAGTTTATTGCTTATTCCCTTATCATTTTTTTACATACTACAGATGACTTTAGCTCTAAGCCCTTTTTATGATTTTTGATCAAAACTGTAAAGGGTTGGGGCCCTTCCTCACTTGATTGAATAAAAAACATATATTTTGATCATATTAATTATCATACATGTGGTGACATAAATGTTTATATTTTCAAAGCGATTGTGTTGCATTAAACATATTTTTAAAGTGAACATATAAGATATATAATATATCATATATTTGGTAAACATATATGAAATATCATATATGTGTATTTTAGAAGTGGATGTCACACACAAACACACATATATGAAACACTAAAAAATGTGTGGTAATTGATATCATTTGGAAAACTATTACACACTTTAACATAATTTATGCAACATTGCAGTCAAATACCAACCAATTTGAAAATTATTTGTAATAATGTTAATTCTAATCAAACATCTATACAATTTAATTTTTATCTTCTCTCATTATCAAAATTTTCATAATCCAAACTCTAGAATTTATCATTATCCTATCTGCAAATTAGACCCCTTTCCCAAATATTACATTTATCATAATCTAAAATACAACCCTTTTTCTATTTCTAATTATAATCTAACCTTAAAGATAATACTTATGCTAACCCTAATGCAAATCAAAACTCTATTTTGAACCCTAAATTTAATTATATTTATAATCTAAACTTTACCCCTTATTATAATAATTATGGTCTAATCCCTATCCCTAACCATAATTTTGAACCTAACCATTAAAGTTGCCTTAAAAATAAATTTACTCCTACCCCTTTCTCAAAACCTAACCATAGCCTTAACTATAATTACCATTGTAAACCTAGCCTTAATCATAAATCATTAGCGTAACCATAATCCTAAGCATAACCTAACCCTAACAATGATACTAATCCTACCTTTAAAACCTAACCCTAACCATAATACTAACTAGAAACCTAATCCTTACCCTACCCCTAACCCTAAACATCATAATAATCCTATCTTTAAACCCTACACCCTAACCATAACCCTAATAATATCTCTTGACCCTAATCTTAACCCTCACCCCAATCTTTATCCTAACCCTAAATATCTTACTAATGCTAGCTCAAAACCTAATCATAACCCTAACCTTAATCATAACCCTAACTCTAATATTAATCTTAATCCTAACCCTAATCCTAACTGTGATACTAATCTTAACCCTAATCCTTACCCTTCCCCTAACACTAACCATCATACTAATCCTATATCTAAACCCTAACCCTAACCATGATAGTAACCTTAACCCTAATCCTTACCCTACCCTAACCCTAACCATCATACTAATCCTATCTCTAAACCCTACACCCTAACCCTAACAATATCTCTCGACCCTAATCCTAACCCTCACCCTAATATGGATCCTAACCCTAAATATCATAACCATGATACTAACCTTAACCCTAATCCTTACCCTACCCCTAACCCTAACCATCATACTAATCTTATCTCTAAACACTAACCCTAACAATGATACTAGCCTTAACCCTAATCCTTACCCTACCCCTAAACCTTACCATCATACGGATCCTATCTCTAAACCTTACACCCTAACCCTAACCCTAACAATATCTCTTGATCATAATCCTAACCCTCGCCTTAATCTTGATGTTGACCCTAAACATTGTACTAATCCTAGCTCAAACCCTAGTCGTAACCCTAACCCTAACCCTAATCATAACCCTAATCCAAACTATATCTCTTGACCCTA
Organism: Thuja plicata; assembly: GCA_018584345.1. NCBI lineage: Eukaryota > Viridiplantae > Streptophyta > Pinopsida > Cupressales > Cupressaceae > Thuja > Thuja plicata. The sequence goes on along the minus strand of MU225240.1, from coordinate 1,092,372 downwards.
ACCCTAACCCTAATCATAACCCTAATCCAAACTATATCTCTTGACCCTAACCCTAACCCTCACCCTAATCTTGATGCTGACACTAAACATTGTACTAATCCTAGCTCAAACCCTAATTGTAACCCTAGCTCTAATCATAACCCTAACCCTAACCCTAAACCTAACCATGATACTAATCTTAACTCAAAACCATATACACTAATATTAATACATTATTATAAAAATATTATATATTTAATAATTATAATTTACTATTGTAGATTAATTAATTACTAATATATTATAATTAAAATAATAATGTCTTTCATTCTGCATCGCAAATTCTACTAGCTTATATATATATATGTGTGTGTGTGTGTGTGTGTGTGTGCCAAGAGATATTTTTCTGGAGGTGTCTATTTTCATCAATTTGTCTTAGTGCAATAGGCACCTTAGAAGGATATCTCTCAGCTTATTATACATACATACGTGTACACACACACACACACACACACATATATACATACATACATATATATAGATACACACACACACACACATATATATATACATATATACATACATACTTATATATATATATATATATATGTAT
>MU225240.1:1054371-1074111 GCA_018584345.1 Thuja plicata | reverse complement strand
CTCAAAACCTTATTATCGCAAAACCAGGATATGATTTCTAATTCCACCTATTCAGTGGGAAGATGATGCCACTCATTTTGGTGTCTAAACCCGATTTTGCTTGACGAATCCAGAATTACAATTTAGATTCGCAAAAACGGGAAGTGTCACTCCCAATTCCACCCCAATTATCTCATTTACGTCCTTATATTATTTCACATAATGAAATACTTGGTAAATATAATTTAAATGGATCCATTTAGAGGCGTTTTGGTATGTCGAAGGTAAATTATTTTAATTGATTTTAATTTTTTAGTAATTTTATTTTATAGTCTTTTTAATTTATTGTTATTAATGCATTATAGGGAATGCTTAAATTTATTACTTAATTAGTTGTGTTTTAAAAAAAAATAAAAATTTAATGAGGTTTGGGTTGTATGATAGAAAGTACTTAAATTTGTTATTTACTTGCCAATATATATTGCATGTGTGATGAATAATGAATTAGTTTTACATCAATGAACCAATCATAAATTACTATTTTTTTCTTGTTCTATTTGTAAAGTTTAAATATTTATTTATGAATTAAATATATTCTATAAATTATTTTTTTCAATTATGATTGGTTCAATTGATTTGGTGTTATAGGACCCCTTTTTAACATAGTTTTGTAATATATAATTTATATATCATTTAATTTATTTTGAATATTTTATTTTTTATAATGTAAACATGTTATTTTCATTAAAAAATTCAATTATTTATAATATATAATTATTATTTATTCTAAAAAATTTATTATATAATATTTTTAATATATATGCTATAAATAATTATTACAATTTCTAATATATAATATATATTATTCTATAATATATAATATAAAAGTACTATATCATATATGCTATATTATATAATTTTAATATTTCATTATCTCTTTATATATTATTATTTAAATTCTACCTTACATTTATAATTTATAACTATATTTTAAATTTTTATAATTGCAACTATACAAATGAAATTATAATATATGCAAACATAATTCATTAAATATTATTTTTCAAATTTTATAAAATATTTCTTATTTATTTTTTAATCTATAATAATTTTACTTTTATTAAATAACTATTAATTAAAATATATATAATATTTATAATAAAATTAAAATTACATTTACATATATAATTATAACTATTTACGACAAGTTTGATTTAATTTATAAATTTGGTTTTTTTTATAAGCTTTGTGTTATGTTATGCTTTTTTTAAAATTAAGATTATAAGTCTTTTTAAAATCTTTTTTATATTCTTAAAAAAGAATATGTCCATTTTCTAAACATTTTAAATAGCTGTTGTTTTATTATTGTGTTGTTAATGTTCACATAAAGAATGAGCTACTCACCATACAATATATATTAGAAGGTATCCATTTCACTAATTTCATTTAGAACATGATCTCAATTTCATCCCTTACACTCAATGAAGCTTGATTTAGTAGACAACACATTATATTTTTATATTCTAAACATATATTTTAACCAAACAAATAAAACATAAATAAATAAATAATTTATTATTTAAATAATAAAGAAAAACTATATTTATACTAATTAATCTCCCTTCTAGATGGTCTGCCCCCTTTGTTTGTTTGACTTATAGAAATACAATTCCATTCCACTCTCTTATATGAACAGTGTGTATCATATATCAATAATAGATAGCTTCTTACATTGGAAAAGTTATAAACAAATCAATTGTTTCTCTTATTAACCCTTAATTAAAATACTAAAACATCACCAAATCAAAGCACCTAATTTTTATTCCCCATTAACGGCACTGAACAAAAATAGTAAACAAGCATTTGCGTTCAATAAATAATGCAGAGCATTTGGTCTATATTTGGTAGAAGCAGGCCAACCATGAAGATAGAGACAATTCAAAGAAATGGTAAAGAAGTAGAACCCATGAATGAAAAGCAGTACAGTTGAAAGAAACGGTACAATGAGCACTTCTGAGTAAATGGTAGAATTCTTTGTCGAGAAGTTGCTGTCAATTCAACCTAAACTTGCTTTGAAGTTAACCCCTGCTTCCATGCCCAATGATTCATTGTTTTGCTTGTAAAACTTGTTTGGCATCTTCAATGGATTTGACGGAATGCTTGGGTGTCATCGTCAAGCAGGCCATGTTTGGAAGGGGGGAATGACGTCAGAGAAAGCTTGTGAATGGTGTAGAGATCCCTCGCACAGTTACAGTGGAAAATTGGGTACCTACCTACATCAGCACAAGATACTTACTTACCTGAGGCGGGCGAGGATTCATAGGTTTTTCATCGCATTAAATACAGTTTGCGTATCTTTGCACAAAATCCAAGCATTTAAAATAGTAAGCATGGAAGATTTGAGTGCCCAAATGTGAGGGTGAAGCAGGCCTAAAAAACAAATGCCGTGACTTTTCTCCGCACATCAACGTCAGAGAAAGGATTCATGGTTAAGAGAGGGACCCACCTGCGGAAGAAACAGGGAGCTAGAGTACAGAGCGGAAACAGCAAGTCTCTGTACCCTGTACCAATATTCCTTTAATCTATTTCGTTAAATTAAATAATGAATAGACCTATTCAGGCAGGGCAGGGGAGGAGGGGGGGGGGCTACTGATAAATTAGGAGAATTTATAGGGCAACGCACTAAATTTATAAAACACACGCGGGCGAGTAGCAGTGAAGCAAGCATTTAAGGTGGGGTTGGGGTTTAATCGCGGAGGAAAACAATTAAAGCTTCACATCTGAAATTGCGGAAGAAAGAGAGACACAGACAAGGAAAAAAGGGGGAAAATACCTAAAAGGAATGATACCTAACTAGTTGGGAAGGAATAAATATATATAAATAAGCTTTTGTTTGATCTCGTAAATCCCGTTGGATTTATGTAACTGGGAGTAGTAATAATAATAAATCGAACCGCTGCAAAGGCTGTTTCTGGTGCCACGGATGATTATGCTTAGTTTGACTCTTCTTTGGTAGCTTGCGGAATATTTCATCATTCATTCATTGATATTCATGCATGCATCTTGCATGTAGGCCTAAATGCACTGGTGCTGAGGAGAAAACAAAACAAAAACAAAAAGATTTGGGGTTGGGCTTTGTTAGTTTACCGTAGAATAGATTAAAGACTAGATTAGAAAAAATAGAATACAAATTTGGCGGAAAATAGAATTGGTGGTAGCAGTCAGCCAGTCAGCCAACCAGCTGCAGGATAGGAATGGTTGCATGATATGATGGGCTTTGTGTTGTTAGTGCTACTACTAGTAGTAATACCTCCTCAATCTCCACCACCGCTACATCGTCAACAACAACTACAACTGAGTTATTGTTGTTGTTGTTGTTGTAGTGATGTGATGATACTAATAAGTTTCATGCAACCAAAAGCAAGAAGAGGGTGGGGGTGAGAAACAAGAAAATTATGCATGCTTGAGACAAGCTATCTATACTATTTGGCCAGGGAGGGTTTCGTGCCCTGGGCGTCTTGTTTCTAAATCGAATCGCCCCCATCTTTAGTCTGTTAAAAACGCATGCGGGTGGGGTGGGTGCTTTTTTAGTTTCACCGCTTCTGTATCCTGTCAAGGAAGGGTATTTAGGACGCCCCCCACCGTGCGTCTTTTGATCCACGCCTCTCTTCGCCTGTACGACTTGCGGTTTTTGGCTTTAGGGTTTCTAATTATCTGCGCTGCATGCAGACCGTTGCGCACTGGCAGATCCGGGGCTTGTTTTGACTTCTTTAGGGTTTCAAGGATCGACAGAGGGGTGATTTTTTGGTCTTGTGGCCGAAGTTCGTTGAGATCTGTTTTCCGTGGGCGCCTTCAGATCCGTCGGCTGCGTGTTCGGAGAAGGTTGTGGGGGTCTGGAAGAAGGATTTTAACCCTTGTTGTCTACTTAGGGTTTGAGGGCTGTCGCTCTTTTGTATACTGGACGTGCAGATCTGGGGCTTTGCTTCTGTGCGAAAGAGGGGTGGAGGATCTGATTACCACGCAGGGATCTCTTGTTTTCAGGTGTGCTCTATCTTTTATTTTAGTCCTGGACTTTTTCGAAACCCGTTTTTATTTGGAATAAGGTAGCGTTTTCGCCTATTCAGGCTTAAGGATTTTACATCTGCTGGGTGGATGCAAAGTTCTGTTTGAATCATTTCTGGGGTTGTGCTTTTCGTATTGAAATTGTTTTTGAATTGACCTATTTAAGGGTTTTTCTGTGGATCTTTTGTCGTCAAGAATTTTGAGGGAACAGAGCCTGCAAGGAAGAGATCTTTGACGGCCGAATCTCTTTGGTTTTGCCTGTTGCAGATTTCTAGGTTTTGTTGTTCTTTCTTACAGGTGGTCCTTCCTTTCGCTCTTCGATCATTGTATCTTGTTCAAACTTTGTGTGCAGGCATGTCCTTCTGGTCTTCGTTTCTTAGTGCAATAGTGTCGTGTAATTCGCCATAATTTATTTAGCCTCCTTCTAAGCCTGGCGGTATGCGTCGTTTGGGTGACTTCGATTGTAAATTTTTTATTTCAAAACCTCCACGAGTTTTTGGTCTTTTGACTCTTTGTTCGTTGTGTTTCTTTTTTCAAACTTTGCCTTGTGGAATTTTTCATTTTTACACGTTCTTGTGGTTTTTGTTTCTTACGCCAATTATCTCTGGTAATTTGCTACAAATTTTTAGCCTATTCTAAGCCTGGCTGTATGCTTCTTTCAAACTTCTGTGGATGACTATACCTGATACCTTCCAAAGGTTTTGTGACAGAATTTCTCCTAATTGCATGCAGAGATTAGTTTGTGTATGCATTAAGTAGTAAGGACAATTTCATGGTTTGAGATTTCTGTTTGTAAGTTCCTTTCAGTTTCTTTAAATTCTATTGCTGCCTGAGCCTTATTTTTGTTCTTCTTACAATCGTAATAATTCTTGATAATGCCATAATTTTCCTATTACTTTGGTGTATGACTACATGCTTTACTAAGATTTGGTCTAACTGTATGCGAACTTCAAAGTGGGCGCGTTCTTCTGGTCATGTGTTTTATCATAATTATGCCTGGCAATGTCAAAAGTTTCATTTAATTTTCAGCCAGGAATATGCTTTTGGGTAAGGGCCTCCTCTTCAGTCGAATTGTATGCACCTTCAGAGTTAATTTGGGACGAATCTGCTGTTTAAGTCATTTGATTGTGTCTGGTAATGTGAAGAATCTTTGTTCCAGATTTTCCCAAGCTATAACTAGAGATTTAATTGAAAATAACATTTTGGGATTTTTTCTTTAGTTTTTTTTTGTTTTTGTAATTTCTTTATTTGCAACTTTTTTGTTGGAACTTATGTGTGCATATTTTTCCAGTCTTGCCTTTTATGATGATTATTTATAATATGTTTACAAAGCAAGATTATTTACTGTCAGCCTAGGTATATGATTCTTATTCAGAAATTAGGAGAAGAATTTAGTCTTAGCCAACTGCAAGAGTCTGCCCCTCGAGCAATAACATATTCCTCTGTGCGTGTTGACCATGATAATGAGGACACATGCCCTAGCTGTTTGTTGGAACTTGTTTTTTTGATTGTAAGAATGTCCTTTCTGGTCTGGTTTCATAGCCTTTTCCAAACCTTTAGAATGAATTTCGTGTAACAGAGTGATGAATGTGTTATATGTCGACTTAACTGGTAGATTTTTTGTTCTGGAGTTTTTCTTCAGAGACAAGCAAATATTAGAGCATAAATTACTTTTGCAAGCTTTTCAACTTTGTTATTTTGCAATTGCTATTGTTTTATCCTGTTATGAGACGGCCTTTGGTGTGAAATTGTATGTGTGCTGCCCTGTGAAGCCTTTATTTTTGTTTAACATTCAATCGTTTTTTTGTTTTTACTTTATGTAGGGTGGTTCAAAACAATTCAGGACAAATATTACAAATCTGTGACATGGATTGACTGTTGTAGATACCCTCTCTCTCTATTTATATGATGAGAGCCACTTTTGGAGAGTGCTGCATTTTGCTTCAATGACTTGGAATGACTTGGAATGCTTTAGCACTCTGAAATTAACTTGGCATAATAATTGCTTATTATCGCCTCAAATATTAATCTTTTATTTAACATGTTTTCAGATTGACAAGCAATGGAGTCTGAGGAGGATAAAATATCTCCAGAGAACAAGAAAAGAAGATTGAAGACTCCTTTCCAGGTTGAGGGTCTAGAGAATTTCTATGCAGGTAACTGTTCATTTTGTATTTCCAAACTTCTGAAGCTTATTTCAGTTGCATTTTTCTAGGCTGGATGTGGAAGGTTGCATATTGATGTTTACAGTTTTAGTAAGCATTTCAGATAAATTTCCCCTTGTGGCTTGTCTCCTGTATAGTAATATTCAATTTACATTGCAGAACATAAGTATCCTTCAGAAGCTATGAAAACACAACTATCCATACAGTTGGCATTATCTGAGAAGCAGGTACAGGGATGGTTCTGTCATAGAAGGTTAAAGGATAAAAGACTTATGAAGGAAGAAGCTTCTGACAATGGAAAACAAGATATACAGAATGGCTTTGTACAAGATTACCCTAATGGAGTTAAACAAGATTCCAGTAGCAGTGGGAAAAAGGTTGATCATCAGAGCTATTTGACATCCAAGCAATCTGGAAATCCACAGGCCATGAATGCTACAGATTATCCTGCTGCTGTCCTGGCATCAGAGCTTAGAGATCAGGATTTATTTACAGTAAATCATGATAATATGGAAGACACTTTTGCAGGAAGTAGTTCAGCATCACAAGAGAGATCCTCATTGCACAGTGGAAATCCTGCTGAAATTGGAGCATCAAGGTGTTTGCCACAGAATGGGAACCGTCGTGAAATGGAAGCTAAGAGGAAGAAAAGCGAGGATTTTCATATGGACCCACATTTACAAGAAAATTATGAACATGAAGCTGTTATTGCTGTTAAGAAACAATTGGGAGAGGAATACAGAGAAGATGGTCCACCTCTCAGTGTGGAGTTTCACCCCATTCCTCCTGGTGCCTTTGATGCTCCAATGGGTAATTTGTCTTTCCTAATATTGGCTTCAACATTAAATTCTGATAGGTGTACGCCAATAAAAGTTGTTAAGTGCATGCTGTGAATTTATCTCAATTAATGAGCCATATTGATAACTCTTTTTCTTTAGAATTGCTAGTTTGAATGCTCACGTGTTGATTCCTTTTTATGAACAGAGCCTTACTACCATGGCAAAACTAATGCTATCGACGATCTTCACAGAACGTCAAATATGGTGAAGGAACAAGAAGCAGGCAAAGTAAGTTTAGGATTATGAGAAGTACAATTTTTACAAGGGAGGTGTGTTAGATGGGTGAAGTCAAATAGCGGCAAACTATTGAAATAAGTTCAAAAGAAAAGTTAAACTGATTGCTATTACTAGCTCAGACACAAATATACCCAGGCTTAACATGATCTAAGAGACATAATTCTCATTTTTTTTTCGGTATTCAAGTGACATGGATGAGTGATTGATTAGGAAAGGATGGGGACACTAGGATTGAATTTATGATTATTATCAGAGGCCTGGATGATATATGGCTGAGCTAGTAATTAAGTAATTTCTTTCACGAGGAATGCATTAAGGCAATCTTAAATTATGATTTGAATCTTGTCATTCAGTTGAAAGAATAGAATAGGGCAGTCTTTATTATCTTCTTCCCAATATTTTGATGGGAGTGTACTTGAGTTGATAGCAAATCTAGCAATAGTTTACTGTACCACCCAAGTTGTCAGTGATTCTGGTAAATTAACATATATCTTTGACTTGGTTTTGTAGGTTTTCAGTTCACATAGGTTCCATGTTCCCTGTCCACCAGGCGTGAGGTCAGGCTACCCCTCCATACCATCTGGTCTTAAATTTGAACGTGCATCTCCAAAGTTTGAAAGATTATCACCAAACTTCGAGCGGGCTCTCCTATCTAAAAATGAATCATTAAACGGAAAATCTACTTGGAGGCCTGTAAGTGGTAATGTACAGGGAGGTGACAGCTTTCATGTCCCTGACTTGAATTCTTCAATGCAGATGGATGAGGATTCCCCTGGTGAATCTCCATCATCTGGATTTGCTACAAAAAGCTTTTCATCTCGTCACAAACAAGATAAATTAGTAAGGCCAAGCTGTGAAACATATATGCCACTTTTGTATGGCAGTAAGAATGGCACTATGCCTGGGAAAACTGGAACCATGGGCAAGGAAATGCCTATTTCTCACCCACATAATGGCATTGATCCATATTATAATGTATCCGGAGTAAATGCAATTGTTAAAGCTGTGACTCCCCTTGTGCAAAGTGGTGATCTACCGCCATCTCAAGTAGAAGATAAAGCACAGGCAAAAAAGATGACCAAGGTATTACATCAGAGGTGGCTCATTTGTTTTAAGAACACTCCCCTATCGATAGATAATTGTCTTCTGATTTAAAATATTTATCACTGCCCCAGAGATTCAGTTTTGTTGTGTAGAGTGAAATTTGATGATTTAACATGGATTTAGTTTTTGGTATTATTTGTAGAAAGAAAAGGTCCGGGAAGAAAGAAGAATCCAGAGAGAACAGGAACGTGCACTGAAAGTGAAACAAAAATTAATGCAGAAGGAAGAGAAGAGGGTGAGTAGTGATTACATTTGAGATAGTAGTATAGTGCGACCTTGTAATACCTGTTTGCGGTAGAAAGCAAGTTTAAGAAATGAACTTAGCATGCTCCATGTTCGTTATCTTTGCAATTTAATTTCAATTTGATTTGTTTATTGAAACTTTGTGAATGCTCATCCAATTTTCCATAACCAGATTGAAAGAGAAAAGCAAATGGAGGAAAATAAGAGGCAGAGAGAGGAGGCCAAGTGCCAAGCAGCTGCTGAAAAAATGTCAATGCTAAAGAATCAAACAAAAGGGTTAGTGAAAGAACCAATGAATAGTGGCTAGGTTTAGACTGAGGCAAACTACAAGATTGTTGTCATTGTTTTGATTTTTATTCAAAAGTAAAAAGAGTATGTCCATATATTCTGCTGCTGACAAGCAGAAAGCACCTACCTTCAGTAAATTACTTTGTATCTCATCTGAGCAGTCTTGTTTTTAAACTGATGGTCATGTTTTGGTTGTGCTGTTCCAGGCATGCTGGTGATATGCCCACCAGTTTCAGTGAGGATGATGCAGCAGATTCCAGCTCATCTATGGAGTGATTTAAGGCAAAAATGGCTGAAGTTTTTGTAAAATAGTGCAAGCAGCTACAAATTGTAACATGATTAATTTTCTTTAAAAAAATTTAGATCATGGAGTGTTGCTGGTAGATTCAAAGCCGAAATAGTTTGTTATCTTGGCCACTCACACGAAGCCAACAAATTTTTCACCAGCCGGTTATAACAAGAAATTGGGTTACAGGAAAAACTTTGAACCATATGGTCGAAATTTTGTAAATGAAATTTGAAACCTACGAAACCGTATGTATAGTATCTTTTTGCTGGTTAGTGGCTTTGGCTAGTTGCTTATGGAGAGCAATTAGTAAATTCTGTAATATTTGTCAATCATCAGTAAAAAGAAGGAAATTTCGTAACTGTGTTGCACAGTGGTGCTTGGAGGAAAGCGTTGTCAGTGCTAATCATAATTCAAAGAATTTTTGAAGTAAATATCCAAAATAATGCATGAGAAATTAATCACTTATTACTGTTCAAATTAATCAAAACTTCAACCCACAGAAGTAGTTAGATAGCTATCTGATAGGAAATTTGAAGTAATTTTTTGAATATTTTAATAGATTTGACATTTCATTATTGTAGCTTGCAGGGAATACAAAGCTTGTATTCTTAAATGACGAGTAACTGTTCAAAAATTTGTTGGTCTCCTTTTAAACAAGTGGGTATTAGATTAGAAATCATAATGAGAAAAACCCTGCCCAAAGGAAAGTTGTGTAACTTTTTGAAGATTCAGATTTTAGTCTTAGGCTATGGTCCCATGGAGGGCTTCATGAACCTTTTTTATGGAGCAGGGAGTCTCATGTGGAAGAAAAAGTGCTACAGGATTAATTAGATTCATGCATTGACCAATTTGGAGGCCTTAATTTTTAGTTTGTAGATTTCAAGTGCATTTAGTATGGGGTTAGAAATTTTCTCACTAGCACTACAAAAATGTCATGAGCTCTTATAGTAGCAACCACTGAAATTTCTAACAAAACCTCCAACAATCTCTAATAAAATTAAATATACGTCATCTTAATCTGAGGTCTATATAATCATAGTTTGTGGGAATTTTCATTATCTAGTTATAATTCAATTTAGATTTTAGTTTATTTGCTCCATTTGGACAATAAAGGAATTCTTGTCAGAAACTTGCTAGTTTAAGTTGGGCATATCATTCTATCGATGTTGCTCGTAATGTTGCTAATGCTAGTTGGGTGCAGCAGCCTTGTTTAGCTTTGCGGAATTTATTATTTTATCTTTATGGCCATTTTGGATGTGTTTTTTTGTAACTTCCAAAGAACAAGTCTTTCTGAGTGCTGTTTTAATTTTTCATGCTTAGTAGCTACATATCAACTCAAATTAGTTCAATAGCTTGATAGGCCTTTGGTTGCAAGTTTCTGAGTGCTGTTTTAATATTTCATGCTTAGTAGCTTTACATTGACTTAGTTAAATAGCTTGATAAGCCCTTGGTTGCAAGTCTCTCTCATTGTTGTTTTAATTTTTCGTGCTTAGCCGCTTTACATTGACTCAAATTCATTATATATTTTGTTAAGCCCTTGATTGAATGAGTTGGCATACAACAAATTATGAAAATAGTCGAGATTTAAATGAAGCATTTTTCAATGCAAATGTACTCAACATTACAGCTTTGGTCCTGGACATTTGATGGATAGTAACTAGTAAGCCAACAGTCTACCTAATGTAAGTTCTTCTCATCGAGTTTGTGGCATTTATGCCTTATTACTAAAAGATAACATCTTCAATCATTTAATGACGTCTTGAAACACTGAAGATCTTCAAGGCCAAAATAAAAGATAATAAAAGATTTTCTCATTGAATACAAAAAGGTAGCAGGTACTTTTCCTTTTTAGGACAGTCCACAGAAAATAGTGATAGAACACAAATATCTTGGGATTGACTTATAATATAAGCTTAGTAGGGAGACTTGTAGAACAAAGAGAATATAGGGAGGCTTGAAGGTTTCATACCTACTTCAAAATAGGTGCAGTAAAGCTGAAATTTGGGATTGGCAAACCAAGAAAACCTTTTTGGCTTACTAGTTATGGTGGTTGTCTTTTATGACCGAAGCGTTGGGAAGTAGTATGCAAAAAATATTTAATTACAAGTAATCTCAAAGTTAATTCCACAGTTCTATATGAAATTCTTCGGGTTGAACCAGACACTTTTTCTTTAGAAGCATTAGCAATAACCCCGTTGGTAAGTTAAAAAAGGTTGAAAACATGGATAACCATCGGTGACCCAAAATGGTTGTGAAAGGTTTCTAGATCATAGGAAGAAAACCAAGATGAAGTAAAAAAATTAGATGAACAAGTGGAACATCAACTTGCAAGAATATTCTAACATAGATGAAGAAATAAAAAGTTGTGACTAAAAACTTCAAATTGCCTTGTGGACAAAGTAAATTAACCAAAAAAAAAGTATACTACATCAAAGAATTTAACCCAAGGAACATGATGAAAAATATATCTAGGGGTTGCTATTAAAGGGAAGGTGAGGTGATAAATACAAAAAAAGAAAGCGGGGTTATCAATTGCACAATTGAAGATGAGATGTAATCTTAGGTGTGAAACTAGTAGGTGGAAGATACCCAATGAAACTTGAGAAGAAAGAAGTACAAATTCTGCAATAAGGGAACAATAGAATTGGAATGACTCTTCATCATGGAGTTCAAAATTATGAGGATATCTGCTATTTGAGGAAGAAAAGATTAAACAAACGACCAACTTCCTCATCAAAATTAATAGGAGGTTTCATATGGAAAAGAGCATGAATATAAATTAAGGATGTTATGTTTTTAGTCCAATAGGTTTTTTGGACTCGAGGATGTCATTAAAATCTTTCATTCATTCGTTCATGAAATGATGAACATCAATCAAGAACAGAGTAGTAGTTGTATGTGGATCAATAAAAAGATTACATAAGGTTATGGTGTGATTTATAGGCACTTCAGAGTCAAATATAGGCGAAATAAGTTAAAAATATATCCAACCAAGGTATAGTTTGGTTAACAACCACCACCTAGGTGATGGCAAATTACGATATCCAATAAGAGATAAATTCACACATTCAAGCGTAAGCATTAAGGCACTATTAGAACAACCTACATTTATAGGTATTAAAGAATTGTAAAGAATACTTATAATAAAGTGTTGATAAAGGAATTTTAAAAATAATTGGACATATTTCTTTAGGTGAAATCAAAAGATACACACTAATATGTTTAGATAAGAAAGAGAGTGCCATTATGACAATCTTTCTTTTATAACAAGCTCTTTGATACTTTTATTGTTGTAATTGGATGAATTTTCTCTCCATCAATGGCTCGATGTAGATATACACCATTTGATCTTCTAACCTAACATAATCAGTCAAAATCTCTTAGACCTATGAAAATTCACAAATATTGTGATACTTGATCTCAATAGGGCTTAGTCTTTGCAAGAAATACCAAATTCTTGGAAATTTGAATAGCACTTTGATTGTCGCAACAAACCATAAACACAATTTTTGCCACATGCAAGTGATCTAGCTTTTCTCTCAATCACATTGCAACATAATATACTTTCTATTGATTTTGAAACACTTATACATCTTGGCAAGCATAAGATTAAAGAATCTCCCAACATGACGACATAACTTGTAATTTGAATTTGTGTAGCTATGCAAAATGCACCTCCTTTAACTTATGTCTAAAATCTAGAGTATTCAAACTAGACTCTGTTATGAGTTTTTGTGACTATTCGTACATTATTATTTTGTATTGGCATTTGCGTGATGCCCCCAGTTACAATTATGCTTCTTTTGTTTATATTGATATCATTGCTGAGGTAGATGGTAGTTTATACTTGTGATTTTAGTGAGAATCATATATGCATGATGACTTTGCAATGATGTGACATGATGATATCTGGTTTATATGTCAGATGAGGTATTATGGATTATGATGTGATTTGATAGTTGTTTCACTGATGTGCGTGCCAATGGTTATTGAAATATTGTTGTTTACCATGTTTGATTAGTATTTGGATAAGAGAATTTATGTATGCTCTTTATTGCAATAAAATGTTACTTAAATGCATAGATTAAATGAAATTATTATTAGTATGTTCTAAATGAGAACTAAATATGAAAGGGATGATTTAATAACATTCAAATTCATAAGAATGATTATGATGTTAAAATGCCCCTTCATTAGTTTCAGTTTCTGTATTTTTTTTTTGATTAAGTGAAAACAGGTTTTGAAGGGGACCTGAAACCTTTTACATAAAGGTCGTTAAAGATATTCAAAGACAACCCACAACAAGGAACGAATCAAGACCAAAGTGGAGGTTTTAACAACAGACTCCCTCAACGTGGAACGAACAATGCACGAGAAGAACTGCATGCAAACTCAAACTAGAGAAAGGATCCAAAATCCCAACCTAAACCTATGATCACCAACATTAAGATTTTCCTTTGGCCCCATTCTTCTGGGATCGAAGGGTCATATCAAAAGAGGGCGAAGACCTCTTAGGTTGTTTACCTTTTATCGTGATCCAACCTTCTTCCACGTTTGCAGCCTTACCCAACCAGGTCGTTGAATTCGTCACCGAAATCCCAACATCGTGAGTGGGGCAACACTTTGCACTGACACCATCAGCTGAGAGCCAGGGCCAACCACAACCCCAGAGACATCCATAGCCAAAGGAACAACACCAACATACTTACTAGCAATAACCCTATCACAATCCATTATAGAAGCAACATGAGCAAAACCAGTAGAACCTGCTATAGGGCCAACATCGGCTGAAGGGACAACACCAACAGAAACCCTATCATAATCCAGCACTGAGGCAACAAGAAAAAAGCCAACAGAATCAGAAGAACCCAGGTTAGTAACCTACGACAAGTTGATAGGAATATTTCGCTTGACCACTTGGGAGAAACTCTTCTCGGAAAAGTTCTTGAATACCGTGTAATGCTGAGAAGCACCTTTCCACCATGAAGAGGGACTCTTCAATTTCTCTTTCTCTTGATCACATTTAGCCGCAACATGCCTTGTTTTGAAGCACCTTCTACACCTGAAAGGAATCCCTTCATAGTCCAAATTTTGGATCCAGCTACCCTTAGGAGACATAAGCTTAATCTCCACAGGCAACCCTTTAGATGCATCAACCTCGACCAAAATACGAGCATAGGTGGACGGTGATGACCTTATGGCAAGACATATTGTCAATTAGTGCCAAAACACTTAGTCATCATAGTGTTGACCGAGCCAACAGTGCAACCCGAGCAGTTACAATGTAACCCGAGCAGTGGCAGTGTCAACCAAGCAGATAGTGGTAATCAATATTACCCGAGTGATCAGAGTAGCGCGAGGACACAGAGTAGCCCGAGTGCCAGAGATTAGTATGTTTCCTGAGTGACAACATAATGCTCGAGTGCCCGTGTATTGCCAGAATGGATTACCGGATCCGAGTGACAATTTTAGGCCAACTTAGCTTCTATTGTTAGATGTTAATTTATCTTATGAAAGCCGACACTTATAGTTGCATTTGGTTTGGATAAGGTATAAATATAAAGTATTATGTTTATCCAAATAGGGAGTGAATATATGAATTGAAGCATGTATGCGAATATGAAGAAACATATTGTCTAAGAGGCTAAAACAATATAAGGAACAATAGAGACTCATCCATCACAGTCAGGTGATTAGTTTATATCATTGGATCTTATTCAACAAATCAGAGTTGCATTGAAGATCATCTCCTGGTTCATCCTAATAGGCGCATCAACAAAATCCTCTAACAAGGTGGATCTAACATTCCTTTATAAATCTCCTAACAGAGTTGCATTGCTTGATTGTATTGTATTAAATCCTTTCACAGGGTGGACCTAACAGTCCTTATTGCTCCTAACAGGGTAGGCCATCAGAAGTGGTCAATTGTAAGCTTTAACAGGCTAAATTTATACTGCAATAATAAATCTTGTGGGTACCATCCCCACCCGAGTTTTACTTTCTATTTGGAAGGTTTCTGGGTAACCAAATATTATGTCAAATATTGTGGATGTTTTATTGCTTTTCATTTCATGCATGCAATCAGATTAGATAATCTAATATTGGATTAAAAGGATTAAGTTTTATTTGTTCCTGATTCACCCCCCCTCTCAGTCACATTGACTCAACATATTTCCAACAATTGGTATCAGAGCTTAAGGTTCTCTTTACAAAAGTTTAACAACTTGAGCAAAGATTAGAGGCAATGGAAATATATAGACTAGAGAAAGCCATTGAAAATGAAAAGATAGATCTACAAGTGGCCATGGATCAGATCAAGAAACTCAAGGAGCATCTCTCTCTTTCCTTGAAAAGAAGAAAATATTTATTAGTACAGATGAATGACAAAATTTACATAGAAGAAAGAATTGATGACTTATGCAAAGAAAGAAGTTCAGAAGAAGCAGATGCAACAATTCAAGGCCTACTTGCAAAAAATCTCAATTTACATGAAGAAGTCAGAAAATTGAAAAGAGAACAAGAAATTCATTCAATCAGAAATGTGAAGTCATAGAACAAAAGAGTCAAGCAGAAAATGACAGAGAAATGGAACAAGAAGATTAAATATTGCTGAGTACAAGATTATAAGAAAAATAAAATGAAATCCATCATTTATCACTTCAACAAGAAGATATGATAAATCAACTCAATAATGTAAATCAAAAAGCTATCAATCTGAGAACAAAAAATGAAAGACTGTAGAATGATCTCAATACTGAAAAACAGACCAATGAGAGTATGATGAATTCACAAGGAAGCATGGATCAGTGGACAGAGAAAACTCAACTCAAACATCATGGACAGACTGGTTTAGGTTATACTGAACAAGGTGAATCCTCACAACAAGGAACTCAAAAGAATAGCAAACCTACTTGTAATCATTGTGGCAAGTTAGGGCACACATCAAACAAGTGTTGGAGCAATGGAAAATCAAATTTTAATGGTAAATTCTACAGATGCAACAAACACGGACATAGGGTAGGTGAATGCACTGAGAAACCTAAGTTTGAAGGAAAATGCTTCAATTGTAACAAACAAGATCACAAATCCTTCGAGTGCAAAACTAAGAAATGGAACCCTGCTGAACAACTAGCTAAAGCAATTTTTGGTTGGGATTACAACACATGGAGCAGATGTTGTCACTGTGGTGAATATGGGCATATTGGTGCAAATTGTGTAAAGACTCACCTCAAAAAAAGGAATCCTACTAAGAGATGTTATGTATGTAAACAACTCGGTCATCTAAGAAAGAATTGCATGAACAGAGAGAAAGTGGATACTGGTTTTGAGAAAGGAAAAGAAAAAGTTTCTAAAATCAGAACTCAAATGAGTCAGTAGTGGGTAAGGAAATCTCCTGAAAGTTTAGATCAAAATAATGAAGGATCAAATGACACCCAAAGCAGTGAATTGGGTGGATCTACCATCTCCGAATGAACATGCAAGGAGGCTACTGGAACTGTGCATACAAGTCATCCTACATCAGTTCCAGACATGATAGTAAGTCCAAATCAGCATATTGATGCACTATGACACATTCTAGTTTTAACCGAGTCAAGATCTCAGTAACACCCGAGTTGGACAGGCTTAACCGAGTTAAGTCGGGTTGTATGGTTTTGAGGATACTAAAGTTAGTGTTAGCTGAGCTTCATTCCGAGCTATGCCAGCTACCATGTACTGAGAATTTAATGAAAAATCAACAGTAAAATCTCTTATAAAAGATGAATTGTAAGTGTTATTATGTACAAAGCTTTCAATTTGCAGAGTGATACAATGCCTTAAGCGATTTAGAGCAAATTTGTATTCGCAAGTTTTAGTTGTGAATTTTTATCGGACATTCGAGCATAATGACATCTACATCCAACAACAAGGTTAAGAAAGGATCTGAGATGTTGGTCAAGAATGCAATCTGTGAACCTCCTAAGTTTAAGTTTCATCCAGCGGTTGCAGAGGAGATAGACCCGATGGGAGCTCATTCCCTGATTCCTCCAAGGGTATTATTGATCAATGACATCTGAGCCTTCTATCATTTCACAATTCAACAGCTTGGAACATTGGAAATGAAAAGTGCTTATGATAAACTCTGTGATGCCAGAAATTTGAAGCCAGAGCATAAACACCTAGAAGTCAAGGGTTTGACTCACATCATGCATATGCCACAAAATTTCTAGGTTAAGTGGATTAGGTTCATTCTGAGCCCTGTTCACGACAAACAGCTATGGATGGAGCAACCAGTGAAGATTGCCAAGAAAATGATACACTGTGTTACATGGTATCCTATGCTGGACAAGTCCAAAGCTACCAAAACCCTACCTCGGGATGTCCTAGCTGAGAAGATTCTTGCTGAGTGGGACAATAGAGGAATGAGACTTAATGGAGTAAATGAAATGGAATTGAAGTTTGGGATTCATCACTTCTCACAGAATCTACAACTCTAGCAGACCTAACAACGTACCATGTGAGGCTGTGGACTTGGCATACAAGGTGGTCAAGAACAACCTCTCATTAGACCTTGATGAGTTGCAACTCATCCAATTGAGCAAGAACATGGAAAGCATCCGAGCATCAAAGACCAATCCATGTAAGTTTGGTTCACTTCTGGTCCGCATATTCATTTACATTCAGAAGTTTTTCCCTTCCAAAGGCACAGTTGTTTGGAAGGACATACCCATAATATATCAGATAAATGAGTTTATAGCTGAGTTAGGAGACAATTTTGAGAGCATCATGGATGCATATTTTGAGGAATTCAGACAAAAGATGCAGAATAGGTATAGAATTCCTAAACAATTGGTTGAAGACCATAAGGATGATGTTTGTTTCCTAGTTGACCATGATAAAGTATATATTCAGGCAGCCAGACCTAGGGTTGCATGGGAGAAACCTCTTGCATATGAGGTTAACATAGATGAGACCAAGAACATCATTGAAGCTCTTGTGAATGAGCCCATTGACCCCAAAGAACCTTACTTTGGTACATATAGTTCTAACCATCATAATGAAAGTGTCCAAATAAAAGTCCAAGTATAATCATCGGAGAGGGTATTACAATACCTTTGATGTCTTCCAGCACTCTGTTTCTCTTTTTTCTGCTTGGAGCTTAAATTGCGTGGCTCTTTTCTTCCATAGCTCCCCTAGTGTGTCCATTTTCTCTACTGAACGATTGGATAGATCCCAATTTGGAATCACAATGTATTGCTCAAGATCAATATCATCAATGATTGTATCTTTTCCTTTTCCACTATCCTTAGAATTGGGTGAAGGAACAATTTCCTTACCTTTTCCACTATCATCCACTTCCTTTCCTTCCTCTATTTTCTCCTCAATATTCAGGTGGAATAGGTCATTGACATTTGTTGCACCAACTGTAGGGTCTGAATCAAATGTAGCATCAGTTCTCACTGAATGAACGTTCACAGTTACCTTCTTTGACTCGGTCAGGCTTCACATTGTAATAGATGGATCCTGGTGCTCGGTCCCTACTAGTCCTTATGTTGATTCAGTAGACTTGTCTTTTCTCAGAGATAGGATGATATGTATCTATGATTGTGGTAGATATATCATTACCTCTACTTCTATCTTCTCTGCATTGGATGCTTCAATGGATTCCACCTCAGGTAAATCTGCATCATCAGTCTTTTCTTTGTGTTTCATACTCGGTACTTCAGTCTTGTCTTCTTCTTTGATTTCTAAGACTATCTTCCATATGTTTTTAGTTTCATGCACCACATCCTCTATCTTCTTATTCAATACCTGAAAGGTACTCAACCTTGGAGTGTGATTTATTTCATACTTGTTCATTGCCTCTTTCACCTCTTTGTTTTTCATGGTAGGCATGACTTGCCTCAATGTCTGTTCTCTGATATCTTTTTCTATTCGGACAACATTGCTCAAGGGAACATATATTGCCTTGAATAGGTCTTCGAACATGTGACTCTTCAATTTAGATGGATCATACTTCCATCTATTCAATATTCATGACTCAGGACGAAGTCGTAGTTACTCACTTAGTTGAGGTCCACACGATGTATCGATCCTGGTCATCTGTCTTCATATGTCTATATATATATATATTTGCATAGGTGTTTCTTCTCGGTGATGCAGGACTACAGGTACTGGGTATCGTCTCCACATGGTCTCACAGGTCTGAGCGATCCCTCAAATCCTTGATCGTTGTTGTTGTTACGGAGATATCACCAAGGTTCCATGAGAAGAACTCAACCTCTGACCCTTTTGATCTTTAGGAGGGGAGTTCCTGATTCAGTCCCTTGTGTTGTTGTTGTATCATTGTGTATATCAGTTTGTTGGATTATAGTGATCTTGTTTCTTGTTCTTCTCTCTTGCATTTTAGGAGACTAAGGTTGGATGTGATAGCTTTAATTATTCTTAATAATATGCTCGATCGTTGTTAGTAGGTAATTTATATGAGCCATTATTTCATACGAGTATAGGATGTTGTGATTGATTTCGCTAATCTTGTTAGAACATCTTGTGTTAG
>MU225240.1:1022459-1034790 GCA_018584345.1 Thuja plicata | reverse complement strand
CCTTTGAGTTTGATGGGAGTG
This sequence comes from Thuja plicata, assembly GCA_018584345.1. NCBI lineage: Eukaryota > Viridiplantae > Streptophyta > Pinopsida > Cupressales > Cupressaceae > Thuja > Thuja plicata. Next base: position 1,034,769 of record MU225240.1, on the reverse strand, counting down.
GTCATAATTATGAGATTTTCAGCAGACCACATACCTAAGATGTGATCCTACAGGAGAGGAATTTAAGGTAAGAGTTTGAAAGGATAAGAAGCGACACCGCCATAAATACACTTGAAAGCATTGTAACTGTAAGGGAATATGGAGAGGCCTAATATCTTCCAGTTTCCTATTTTGGGAAATATATAGGTCCAAATTTCATCTTTCTAGCCAAGTAATGTTACATAATCTTTGGGGTAGTTTTCTTTCTTAAATAATTTCTAAAGTGCTCATTCATTTTAAACCTTAAAATTAAGGCTGGCTGAGAAACTTACCTATATACCTATGGCTTGCCCCATTCCAATCTCATTGCTAAGGTGAGTACGAAGGGGTGAATGATGCTGGGACTCATTAAAATATCAAGAGAACATAGTTGAAGGAAATTTATGAAGAAGCTTTTTAATAATGAAATTGCTGAATAATTATAAAAGACAACTATGAAAAGATATGTATATCTATATATATATATATATACAATAATTTCTCTATATCTATTTATATTTTCTTAAAATATATATATATATATATATATATATATATATACGGTTATATCTAAGAATATAGTTCTATTTATAAAATCCACATATATCTATTTGTCTCTATATTAATTTATATATAAATATACAAATAAATATAAATAAAGTTTACATCTCTATACATCTCTCACTTATAAGTCAAGATAAAAGGTCCCCAACGAAACTAAGTTTATTAAGATACAATTCTTCCAGTCCTCCGGTTACTAGATGAAGAGAGGTTACTTGAAATATAATAGTAAACATATGATACAAGAATAAACAAAAATATGTTGATGGAAAGTTATGTAATTATATAACTTAATAGCTATGAATATAGTGCATAAAATATAAATATACACATATATACATATATATATATATATATCTCTCTCTATATATATATATCTTTAAATATTTATAAATAAATAAATAAATAAATAAATAAATAAATAAATAAATATATATATATATATCTATGTATATATATATATGAATATGCTTGTACATCTAAGATATCAGTTTTTTTTTAAAAGTTACATTAAAAACCTAACATCATCAAGTTTGCAACCTTCATAAACCAAATATCTGAATGTCATTCATTTCCCAAATACCATCTAGAAATCTGCTGACTATCTTTTACCATTGCTAAAAAAACATTTGAGGATTCTCCATACTTATACTTTACTCTATTCTAATAAGACATTTTAATCTATTATCAAGCGGAAAAAACATCCTAATACTTAAAACATACTATCTATAGATATTACTATTCTACTTTGTTAACAGAGTAAATGTTCCACTGATCCATAGTACTTGCTTACTTACATGCTTAATTACAGACCCATATTTGCTGAGATTTCAAATACCAAAATGAACGCTTTTGAAGTTTTACCTACTTATAAACAACAGTATGCGAAAGACTACTAACTACTGTAAATATAAAATATTCATGAGAGAACCTATATGACCGTCATCATGACTCTTTTATTCTTTCTTGAGAAGGTCATAGCTCCAGTCCCCTTCGCCATTTTTGACGATGATGATGACCACCTCCTCTTCCGAATCCTACACATATTGAGAGCATTCTTCACCGATGGCACAAAAATGCGGAAGTTTTCCATATCTAGGTCATCCAAATTCTCTGGGATTTCAAAGCCCTCATCCCTCCAGTATTTAAGGAGCACATCTCTGTCCATATCCCTTTTAAGCATTAGTTTGAACAAAAATTCCAAATTCCTCTGCATTTCAGGCCAATTAGTATCGAAACTCTTTTCATCTCTGATGACTAACATATGTACTCATTGATTGTTGGGGATATCCTCCAATGTTTCTTTTTCCATGTTCATTATAGCTTCCGCAAAAGGGATAGTTAACTGATTGCTAATTCTATAAACCATTCTTTCCAGACCACCCAAGATATCATCCAAAAAGGTTAACTGAGTGACTTCCATAATCTCATTCTTCTTCCAACTGGCAAAATTTTCCAGAGCTATGAAGAGGCCAACTATGTTACCATTTTTTCTAAAGGTGCAGGAGTTGTCAAAATGGGCATCCCCTAAGCCCTCCTTGCGGATTCTAGAATGGGCTTCAAAATCTTATTCCATTGTTCAGGCTTTATTGTTCCTCGAAAAGCCATAGACGTTTGGACTCCTAATGGAAATGTAATTAGCTTGGTTTCCATCACTCTTGTAAAATCCCTTCACTGCTTTGAATTCTCTTAGCTATCACTTGACTATGCTATCTAATTTTCCTCTATATTTAAGGTTGGGAACTAGAACTTAACCCTATATTAATCACTATTTAATCACAGTCCCTAGGTAAAGATTTTCCTCACGCCACTTAGATATTTATTACAGGCTATCAGACATGTGGGTATGGATCATTATTTTAATTTCTCCTTAATTGCACAAGTACCTACAATCTCGCATTACTCAATCTCAAAATCTTTCGACACGGGAGGAATGTGAAATCATACTTATCTTATTCGAAAATAATTACTCTGTAATCATGGGCTGAAAAGGACGAGGGAGGAGGGGAGATGACTCATCACATATTAAAGAGGTTTATATGTATGATTAAAACAAATACTTTCTTACATGATGAGGGCTAATGCTTCCAAAGTATTAGTTTTGAAATTTTCATTTTTGCAGAGGATTTACTTGTTAAGATTTAGAGATTAGATTACTTACTTTAATGGTTTAATATTCATTTAACACACTAATACTAAAGTATTATAATGGAGGTAAGCTATAAGGAAACATTAGATATTAATGCCGATTGTATGATAAGAGTCGGTTCTACATAAAGGGAGAGAAGAATAAGGGAGAATATAATAGCTGGAAGATTTACTTAAAGAATTACTAGCCTAGCTAGTAAATGAGAGATAGCCCAATTCTCTCGCATGCTCAAACTGAAAGAATACTCTTACGTTCTTCATAAGATAGATGACAACCCGTAATGTTAAATTATAGAGAAAACAAAACCTATCCATTTAAATTAATATCTTATTAGATTCAAGGATATAATAGATCACCTTAGGGATTGATAATTTTGGAAATTAATAATAAAAGTCATTAAGGGTTAGTTTTAAAAAAGTAAGCTTAAAACTACTTTGCTGTTGTAATGGGCATAATCCTAACATAAAACAATTTTGAGAAGAGAAAAGTTTTGAAAAACCAGTAAAAGAATTATTTAAAACATCTCAGCTTTGAAACAATTTGGATCCCTATTGTTATTCTAGGATTGCTTACCTATTTAATATCCACTTTGATTTTGTTTACTTTAACAGTTGAGGGTCTATTGATTGTTCTTTTTGAAAATTCTCTATAGCCAAATTAGCTAATTCATCAGCCATGTAGTTACCCTCTCTGTAGATATGGTTAATCGTGATTTGTTCAAAGGAGTCGCATAATGACAGTACTGAAGTGAGAAAGGAGTCTAATCTCCAATTAAGAAGAGAACCCTTCCTTAGGGCATTAATAATAATGGCCAAATCTCCTTCAATATCCAACTTCTTTATGCCTAACTGATGACAGAGAGACAAACCTTCCATGACCGCCTCAAGTTCAGCCCTGTTATTGGTCTCCTTACCTATAAATTTACAGCATTGGGCAATTTCCCCACCTTTTGAGTCATGGATACTGCATCCTATACCTGCCAGACCTGGATTACCATGGGATGCCCCATCGAAGTTAAGTTTGAACCAACCTTCCTGGGGAGGGGACTAGGAACATGATCTCCGATTTTCCTAGTGTGGGTCATCCCCCTACCTATGAATGGAGGAATTTTAAGTCCAATCCATTTGTCCCTCATTCTTCCATCCCAATGTGTCATAATTACTCCCTTATTATTATATTTCATAATTTTGTTGTTGACAACTTCAATTATAGAGCTTTCAATTTTATTTATTAGGCTGGAAACCTCCATTTTGGAATCTTGAAAAATTCTCCTATTTCTCTCTTTCCATATCTCCCAGAGAATTATAGAAGGAGCCAGAGGCCATAAGAGAGAATATATGGAGTCTTTATTAAGATGTGGCCAAGATACCAGAAGATCTGAAATCCTATTGGGAAAGGCAGACTTCCAATTGAGTTTATCACAGAGCCAGTTCCATATTTTCCTTGAGAAAGAGCATTTCAGGAGTAAATGATCCATCGATTCTTCTTGTAATTCACACAATGAGCATCTACTCAGACCATTATAGCCCATACGTTGGAATCTTTTAGCAGTCAAAATTCTTTTGTTCCAAACTAGTAAAGAAAAGAAACCTGCTTTAGGCATAGAGCAACTACCCCACAATAAATTACAGGGGGGGGTCATTTTGACTTATAGTCTTAGATCTAAGATGATTATAACCATCTTTAATTTTGTATCAACCCCTCTTATTTCCATCCCAAATAATTTTGTCTGATTTTAAAAAAAAAATGATATTCCTAGAAGCTAGAATAGATTTAAGTTTTTCAACTTCAACTCTAGGTAACCGCAGACCATCCCAAACCTTCCATTTCCAGCCATCCATAGAATTTTTATCAAGATTTATATAATCTTTTACCTTAGTACCCCAAGAAGATTCCATGATGTCTCTAGAAATGGACTAGTCTCCTAAATGAGAAATAGCTGGGTGTCCCTCCCATGAGTCAGTCCAGAACAACACATCTTCACCCAGACCAATATTCCAAGTAAGCTTATCTTGAATAATCGATTTACAGTCCAACATAAAATTCGATATTCTTGAACCCCTAGGGGGATTAGATTCTCTTAAAATATTAATAGGTTGTGGTTGGTTTAAATATTTGTATGATAGTATGTTAACCCATTTGAGGGTAGGTGAGTTAATCATTTTCCATACAAGTTTATCCCCAAAATCTTTACTCTGAAGTTTAAGGTTTCTGAGTCCCACCCCTCCTTCATGTTTAGGCCTACATACCTTATCCCATGCAATAAGGGCTATTTTCTATTTTTCCACTGTCCCTTGCCAAAAGAAAGATCGTAGAATCTTATTGAGTTCATTACGATGTTTAGCCGGGAGATCAATACATGCTAATTGGTAAAGAGGGATAGTTGAGAGGACATATTGAATTAGGATGGTTCTCTCTGCTGAAGACAACCATTTACCTTTCCATGAAGACATTTTGCCTTTAATCTTCTCTATAACGTGATTCCAACCAGAAGCAGATCTAGAATCAAAATCCAAATATAAACCTAAATATTTACAAGGAAGGGAATCTTTTTTAAAATTTAAAATATGACAAATACCATTTTCATGGGAGGCTACTGTATTAAAAAATAAGATTTCTGATTTTTCCTTATTTATTTCCTGCCTAGAAGCAGCATAATACTTATCAAGAATGGTTTTAAATCCCTTTGCCTCTGTAGTAGAGCTTTCCCCATACAACATTGTATCATCCAAAAATTGTTGGTGGGTGATAGGATCAGTCCCACTAGTAATTTGGATACCTTGAATATGTTTGTCTTCCCTATCTTTACTAATATTCCTCCCTAAGGCTTCTACCATAATTATAAAGAGGAAAGGGGAAAGCGGATCTCCTTGTCAAATACCTCTAGAAATACCAAATAAACCCTGAGGAGAACCATTGACCAAAATGGATAATTTAGGGGAAGAAATACAAGTTCTAATTAGGTTTACCCATCTTTTATCAAAACCAAAGGCTAGCAGACAGTTTATTAAAAACACCCAATCTACTTTGTCATATGCTTTTTTGATATCTAATTTAATAAGCATACTAGGTTTTTTGTTGTTTTTTACAGAGTGTATTGCTTCTTGGGAAATAATAATACCATCATAAATTGAGCGTTATGAAACAAAAATAGACTGTTCCTCGCTTATGATATATGGGAGAAGTTTTTGGAGTCTGCTTGCCATAGTTTTAGAGAAGAGTGTATATAAGGTATTGCAGAGAGCAATATGACGAAAGTCATTGAAAGTTTTCAGGTTTTCTTTTTTAGGGATAAGTGTTATAAAAGTATTATTAACCTCTTTAAGTAGGTTCCCTGAATTCCTAATACCATCTAGTGCATCCGTAATCTCATCTCCCATAAAGTTCCAACACTTTTGGAAAAAACATGTTGGGAAGCCATCGAGACCAGGAGATTTGTCCGGGTTCATTTTATTCAGAGTGGCTTCAAATTCTTCTTTAGATATTCTAGCCATTAACTGCTAGTTTTGTTCCTTAGAAATAATCTTTGGGATATTATTTAGAATACAAGAATCTAAAATTGGCAGAGCATCCAAAATGTAAATCTCCTTGAAATACTCTACAGCTTCCTTGGCTATTTCATTCGGATCCTCAACCCAATTATTGTTTTTTCCTTTGATAGATGTTATCCTATTAATACTTCTTCGTTTCTTGGTACTATTGTGAAATTTTTTTGTATTCTTATCTCCCTCTGCTAACCAGGTTTCCCTAGATTTCTGCCGCCAATATATCTCTTCTTTAGCTAATACATCCTCATATTTCTTCATAAGAGATTTCTCTTCTTCATAATGGGCCATGTCCATCCCCTTTAACATGACCAAATCATTTAAGGCTTGCATATCCTTTTCAAGAGAAAATTTTGTTTGAAAAATATTGCCAAATCTCTCTTTATTCCATGTTTTTAATCTAAGTTTGATGATTTTCAGTTTACTAACTATCTGATATAGCTTGGATCCTGTTATAACAATATTCTCCCACCATTCCTTAATCATTTCTAGAAAACCTTCATCTTTTAACCACATATGTTCAAATTTAAAAGGATAATTTTCTAGACTTTTATCTGTTATAATCCTTAATTCTATCAGAAAGTGATCAGAACCTGAGAATGGAAGAACCTTCACTGATAATGTAAATTGAAGTAGAGACAGGTCTCCTTTAACAAAAAAATGATCTAATTTTTCAGCTATAAAACTAAAACCTTTCCTTCTATTATTCCATGTATAAAATTCATCAGTTGTAGCTATATCACATAGTTGATTCTTGTTAATCCAGTCATTATAGTGCATGGAAGCTTTCGATAGTATGGCAGAGCCTCCCAATTTTTTTGAACTCTTTGTAATGGTATTAAAATCTCCTCCTATTATTACTATATTTTGACCAAATTCCCTAAATTTTATTTCAATTTCCTTCCACACTTTCTCGTTATCTTTGCTTAAAATGGGACGATAGATATTAATGATATAGAGTATAGTGTTGTTGGATCTGAGATTGGATACCTTACCACAGCACCAATTGGCATGTTCCTCTAAATCTGAAAGAGAAATAGATCTAGGATCCTAGATAAATCCTACTCCTCCGGAGGCTCCAGAAGTTGGAACGCCCCAAATTTCTCTAAACCCTAGTTTTTTGTTTAGTAAATTATATCCAGATTGGTCTAGTTTGGTTTCTTGTAATAAGAGAATATCTGGATGAAAATTTGAAATACATCGCAAAAGAATGCACTGTTTGTTAGGGGTATTCAGACCCCTAACATTCCATGTTAGGAAATTCATACTGACTTAGGAAGGAACTTCCCCTTCCCTGCATTAAACATATCAGTTAATTTCATCTGGCCACTCGCAGCCCCAGCTTGGGTTCGTAAGTCTTTAAAAGATTTTCTCCCACGCTTACAGAGGATTTTAGCATAATCCAGAGAAACCTTGCTAGGAAAAGAAGAATCTAGACCTAGGTTTGAAATAATTTCCTTATTAATTTTATCTTCTTCTTCTAAGAAGGATTTTAACTCTGCTTTTGTAAGAGGGGGATCCTGCTCCAGGCATTCCTTAATCAAGAGATGTCTTTGCCGATCAACTTCTTCCTCATCACAAATTTCATCTAGAAATCTATTCATTAGTTCATCTACAAGAGTTTCTCCTACATAATCTGAGATAATCCTAACTTCTTCCATGATTATGTTTGCATCCTCTCTTATGTCTATGTTTGGATCAACCACAAAATCATTCATAGGTGATAAGGTTAAAGAAATAGACTGATAGGGAAAAATATTTATTTCTCCTGAACTCCCGATCCGCTGGGAATCAAAATGAGGAGAGGATAATTCCAATGGTTCCGAATTATCATGAGTTACTGCATCATACCCAACAGTCAGACACGATCTTCTAGGGGAATGTGAGATTGGAGGGTAAAAGCCACCCTGTAAAAAGGAAATGTCTTCTATAGGAACAAAAGCCATTGATTCCAGTAAAGAACCGACTGCATTTGGAGATACAAAATCAGTATCTTCAAATACATCTTTACCATTAGAAGGGGTTTGCCAAAATTTAAGATGTTTTTGCTTGTTGGGATTTGATGAAACTATTGGGGTTACTACCTGGACTGGTAGAGACACAACCGAATCATCCTTAGTTACCATTGTAAATGTATTATTTGGCTTAACTTGATCCGTTATATTTATATTGATTCTAACTTTATCTTTTGGTGTAAGCAGGATCGTATTTAGGGGAGGAGAAGCATCATATTTTGATTCAAGAGGGAGATGGTTCTGATAGGTCAAAGAAAGTTCTTGACTAGTATTAGGAATTAGAACATTAGTTTTAGTTACAGACCCAGGCACTATGTCTTGAGGAGTAGTAAGCATATTTGGGACTAATCTAATATTATCAATGTGTTCATGTGAGTGACTAAGAGAAAGGTGTCCCAATGTACCCAGAGAGACCCCATCAACATTAGGGCTTCTAGGTGATCCCATCATAGCATCAACCTTGATAGGTATGTTTTGCAGTAAGGGCCATTCGTCTTTATGTAACACTGAGTTAGCTAAACTACCAGCCTCAATTCTATCTTTTTCCATAGATTCATTTTATTCCTCTATGCTACTGTCTTTGTTATCTAAGTTTATATTTAGGGACAACTCAGGGCAGAGACATTTTCTAGAAGACTGATTTTCAAGGTAAAAACCACCATTGTCCAAATCAAATTCAACAACGACCAAAGGGTCAGCTAACGACATTTTAACCAGAGTTTTAGATAATCTTGGGGGAGAGAAAAATTTGGGGTTAATAAAATAGCTACCTTGGTCAGATTTTAATTCAAGAGAGTCTAGGTTAGAAACAGAGTTATCTATTCTAATTGCAACTTTGACACTCGTATTATCTAGGAATGAGTGATCTAAATCTATGAAATTTCCTAGTTTGCTAGCTATATCCTTAATGATTTGGCTATGGAGAAATTCCACTAGGAGATTTGGAAGGGAAACCCAGCTGAATATTTTTAAATTACTAGCTTCCATGGGATCAAAATTAGGGCATCAGTTCAGAAATAAGAAACCATAATTGTGAAAGTCTGGACATTTACCCTCTACAAATTTATTTTTAACTCTAGATCTTTGCATTCAATGAACAAGAAATCATTTTTAAGAATCGTAATACTTACCTGATTTTGAAAGCTGTCAAAAAACAATTTAGCAATACAGGACAAAGACCAGCCCACACCAAGCCACTTGGCAAAGACTCCATGTTTTGCACAATGTTTAGACATCCCATCGGTAAATATAGGGTTAATAACCACCTGCGTGCCCTGATTATGTATGGGTTGATATTGAGGTAGATTATTTTCTATGTGATGTAATATAGGTTTTGAGGAAAAAAATGGCTCCATTCATGATTTGGTCAGGTTCAAATTATTTGAAAGAGAGCCATTCTTCCTTTTATGTGGTGGTGTGTAAATGCCGTTACTATTCTCAGGCCTAGCTTTCTTTCTGAGTGCTGCTTTCCTCTTATTTTCCCCTACAAAGGGCATAGGGTTTCTCAGATGTGGATGATGGTGCAGAGGAGTGTAGGTCTCTTTACAACCCAAGGGAGAAATCTTCTCTGGAAGAAATTTAACCCTACTTGGAACCCTAGATTGCTCCCTTGCTTCTTTACCCAATGCATTGACAGAATCCATCAGACTTTGTAGATGATTGAAACTGTTATTGAAGGGAATGCTGAAAACTAATTGATGGGCAAGGCAAGCAGGTGTTAGAACATTTTTCCTAGAGTTTTTAGCCCTTTTGGCATTTTGCATCGACGCTGGAATCCAAGGGTAATCAAAGACTGGGATGGACAGCTCCCGTGGAGAAGCCCTAGGAAGAATCATAGGGGAAGACTGTTTAGCATAGTCGCCATTTGAAGCATTATGGTAATTGAAAGAATATATGGTCTTGTTGAAGAAGTCGATCTGCTTATCCAAATTTTTGATCGTCCAAATGCGCATTTTCCTACAGAGCAGAGCCATAATAGATCTTATGTGCATATATATATCATGATTTTACTTTGTATGGAATATGATTTATTATTTGATTGGATAATAATATTTTATAATACCATAATTATAAGATGTTTATAATATTAATAATAATATTGTTTTTTATAATATTATAACAATATATGTACACATAAGCATATGGGTGCACACATATGCCTATGGTCACATATATCTATATAATATGGTGTGAAAGTAATTGTATTTTAAATAATAATAATGAATAAATAATTTACTTGAAGGATTAATTATTATATGGTAAATCTTTTACCATAACTTCAGGAAATAAGGTGATAAGTAATAATAGTAATAAATTATTTCCTTTTCCTTAAATAAAGGAAAATAATATTAGTTTATATTTATGAGGCTCTCATATTAGATTTTATTATTAATAATATTAAATTAGCTATTCCCTTCCCTGAATGGCTTGAATAAAATTAATTAAATCCTAAACTATAAGCTAACTTATAGTTGGGATGGTTGCATCGGTTGATTTTCTAGTGCAATCAATCCTTCAACCTATTTACGAGAGGAATCATTATTGATTATTGTATATTTGGAAAAGGTGGTGTCTACAATCAGAAGGATTTGGTGGAGTGCTGGAAGTAGGCCAAGTTGATTGATTCCTCCTTCTTCAACGGTTGTCTTCACTGGAATCTAGGTAGGAGCTATCCTGGAAGATGCTCCTCCTTATTTGATTCGTGTGATTTCTCTTGTTTTGTATTTGTGATTGCTTCTTGTGTATAGGAAATATGAAGAATGTATTATTCTATTGTATTATGTTTGTTTTTCCTATGTGAAAGGACTTAGGAGAAAGGATAAATATATTGTAAATACATTATTGTACAAATGATTAATATTTCTCCTATGTGTTATCATGTTTTCTGTGAAGCTATATTGTTTATTTACTTGCTGGAAAATATAGAACTATGATTTAGATTGTGAACTATGTCATAAATTAATCAACACAAGATCAAATTTAATTAAACAATCATCTTATCTATGACTGTCATAACATGATAGATTTCTTCCCTCTAGATAGACCTGTACTCAGATGTGTATAACTTTTGATTCTGATCAAAACTCCTCAATCGTTCTGGTGAAGATGGGTGTAATTAGGTTTTGCAAAATATATTTAAAGCTCATCAAAATCCAACAGTTGAATTGAAATTTATGGCCCCCGCACTGAGGGTCATTTTTTCTGATATTGTATTGTTTGTCAATCAAAGATATCTATTTTCAAACTCTTGTATATCCTTGCATTCAAACACTTAATGATACATACTTATATAGTAATATTCTTCTCCCATAATCTATAATAACCAAATAAATTGGAGAGCCTATGTGCTCATTTAAACTTCAAAATAATTGACTGATTGCACCAAATCAATAATAGGGACAATCAATGTAAATGAGGACTTCCTTTGTTCAAAGCCTCATAAAAAAAAATTAACATGTATGTAAATGGTTAGTAATAGAAACCAATGCTATGTCAATCCTTTTCTAATCACATTTACATTGGAATGGGGGTTATTCAAATACAAAAGGGCTGGCTATAACCTCACGGCGGAGAACAAGAAAGTTGTTGAGCTTTTCATTTGTATTCAAAGAAAAATTTATTTCCCTCTCTCTTCCTCACACCAAACCCTCTAAAAATTTCTCCAAATTTTAGTGTTATGTGTTTATGATGTTTTGGTAAGGGTAGGAAACCTAACTTTCACTTAGAGTTTCCACCTAGCCTTAGAACCTTTTGGGAAAGGGTTTGTATTTAGATTTTCTTTTCAGTTGTTATTTGGGAAAGGTTACTCCAACCCTAGGTATGACCTAGATATCACTTCCTTGTGGACCTTGGTGTTTGTCTCCTAGCACGGGGGAGTGGGCCTTTTGGTATCCACGTGGCTGGGTGGTAAATCTTTTATCGGGGTACCTTTCACAGTTGCAGAGCTTATGGATTCTTGCTTGCGTATTGTTCCAGTTTTGAAGGAAGAAGACTTTGTATTTATCTTTCATTATTCTCAAATG
>MU225240.1:1001152-1016901 GCA_018584345.1 Thuja plicata | reverse complement strand
GCTGCTCTATATATAATAATAATAATATTTAGATCAATAAAATTTGTCTTAATACACAAAATTAAAATGAATAGAGTTGAAGGTCTAATTTTATTCTGTTATCAATAGTTTACTTTAATATGAATTCTGTAAAAATTTTACTATATGAAACTAATCTGCAACATATTAATTTAGGGATACATATAAGATAACAAAACTCTTTACATAAATGTTTTAAGGAAAATATATAAAAGAAATAAACATAGACTTCTTAAACAGAACAACATGTTCATGGAAGAATTTAAGGCATGATAATATAACCATGTATTAAAATAAAAGCATAGATCTGGTACAACTTAATGTGAATATTTAATCATAAAAAAAAGAATAAATCTGTTATCAAATGTACACAATTTATCCTCAATAATAAATAACTAAACAATGCTATCTGGTGAGATTATTAGGTGTAAACTGCTTACAAGGACTTAGTTCAGATTATTTCATAAATGAAATCATACTTTCAGAATTTTCCAACAACTTAACCTTTACAAACTGTTAAATTTCAGTAACTTATTTAATTTTTTTAACATAGTATAATCAAATTACAACCCTCTCAAATAACAATAACATCATCCCTATGGCTTATATTTAATGTTAAAATTCACATATCTTAACCAAGAAAATGACAACAAACTGATCCCTTTCATTTCCAGCTTGAAGTATAATCCAGTAGATTGAGCAAACAACATCTAATCTGCAACAACACAAGAATAGGAATATCCCATGGGAGCTCACCTCCCAACCTAGGCCTCTTATGAGGCCACCCCCGAGCTAGGGGAAACAAGAAGGGTAGGGTGAAATCAAGCAATCATACACAAAACTGAATCAAGAAAATAACATAAACTCCCATCCAAGTTTTAAACACAATTGGGCCATATATGGACTCAATTTAGGGGTGAAGGTGGAAACACACAAGAAGGAGATTGCCAAAAAAAATGCCTAACTTGTCACAATAAATAACATGCATTTCCAAGGCTTTGAATTTATTCCCAAGAGCTCCATACCCACAACAATTTCCCTTATCACCCCCATAAGAAATTTACAAAGAATAGCATTGGCAACATGGAGCCCATAACATCCATGACATCCCTCTTCTTCCCAAGAAGAGACTCTCAACTAACATGGTTTCCCAACTATTCCCTTCACCCACAATTGACTATCTCCTCCCTCCCAAGGGTAAGATAGGTTAATTCACTCCCATGCACAACAACAACAAAGCAAATGAAAGAACAAAGAAGAAATCTCTTTCACCAAATCATAATAGCTTAACAATAATGGTACAAACATGAAGTATGGAAAATAAGTAAAATTTCAATCAAAATTACTAAACAAACATGTATGAAAGATAACCACATATGGAAAAAGGAGTACCAACATTACTCCTAGCTATGGATGATGTTGAGATGATAGCTCTCCTTCCCTTGACTTCTCCCAAACTAGCCAAAATATCCAAGCACAATCTACAAGTCTCCAAAAAGGGAGAGTGGGAAATCAACTTCAACTCTCCTCTCTCTTTCCCCTAAAAGGCTCTCTCTCCCACTCCACCTCTTTTCTTACCAGAAAACTAGAGGCATGTGTCCTCCCTTCTAACATATGTCAACTTCATGCAGGGAGGAAATCCACTATCTTGGAGAAGGTGAAGGTTCTTTCCCCTTCCCCCAATTTTTTCCACTATCCTAGAAGGACAATTAAGAAGGCCTAGAGAAGAGGTTTTGGAACTCAAAACAATGAAAAAAAACTCCTAACCCAAAATACTACATAAAAAATTGAAAATCTTAACTCAAACTACCTCAAAGGACTCAATTTAACCCTTCAAAAACCCCTTTTAAGTTTGCATTCGAAATTCAAGAATGGTACTCATGACTTGGGTTATCAAGGCAAACTTACCTCACATGAAAACACTTCAAATAACCTAGGGTAAAATTCAACTTAGAAAAAAAAACACATAGGCATGCCATGTCACAACACATGTGTCAATTGACACTACATAAGCACCACACATTTACAACATGGCTTGCCTTAAAAATAAATTAATATACAATCATGCAATATCACATTTACAACATATTTAACATTTACAATTAGGTTATTGTCCTTTTAGGGATAACCTTGGCTTAACATGAATATACACAAATTAGACCAATCTTGTTTCCTCGATAGAAACCATGGTTATTCCTCCTGCACACTCGAACAAGGCATCAGTAGTCCATGACCGAAAAACACATATTCATGTTATTTCTCATTGCAATATATTCCTTTAACCAAAATTTATACATCACTATTCAAAACTAGATCAAACATGGATATTTAACTGATAATTCTCATTACCATGGAAATTGCTTATCTAACCTACCAATATGAAGCATTTTTAGAATTTAAACCAAATTTCACATTTTCCATGTCATATGATCAATTGCAATATCAAATAAAAGTAGAAATAGTTAAATTATGTCAACAAGAACTGAGAATCACATATGTAAATACATCTAAGCATCATCAAAATAGAGTCATCATATGATATCTATACTATAAAAGGTCCAAAATGAAATGTATCAAAAAAAGCGTATCATCAAAACAAATATGATATAACACTAGCAAGCTTGATATGGATGGTTGGGGTAGGACCTCACATCCTCCCCCTCTAGGCATGAACTTCCTCTTAGAGTTCATAAAAAAGGTGGGGGTAATCCTATCTCATGCGCACTGTATCCTCCCATGAGGCTATGACCTCATCGTAGAAATCCCACTGGACCCTAACCTGGTCCATCTCTCTCCCTTGTAGGGCCAACGTCCACCAAGATAAAATGTGGATGGGCTTCAGAGCCAACTACCCATCCGAATCCACCTGTAAAGCATCCCAATCAATAATGTGAGACTCATCATAGATATATTTCCTTGATAAAGATTCATGGAATACATCATGGATATGCGATAGGCTAGGTGGCAACGCTAGACGATAGGCAACAGGTCCTATCCTCTCCAAAATATCAAAGGGTCATAGAAAAAAAGGTGCGAGCTTAGAGCCCTTTTTGAAATGGATCAGACTCTTATGTGGAAACACTCTCAGAAATACCCTATCTCCAACCATGTAGTCTCTATCGGGCCTCTTCGCGTCTGCATAATTCTTCTGTCTATCCTGTGCCTCTCTAAGACGCTCCCTGATCAAAATAACTTGCTGTTCCATGTCCCTGGCCAACTCTGGCCCAACTGAAACCCTATCCTCAATCCTTTCCCAACTCAAAGGTGTCCGACATGGCCTCCCATATAAGGCCTGGTATGGAGGCATACCTAAGGATGTGTGATTCCCATTATTGTAGGAAAACTCTACTAAGTGAAGGTACTCCTCGCATCTGGTCTAGTGATCCATAACATACATCTACAACATGTCCTCCAATACCTGATTAACTCTCTCAGTCTTCCCATATGTCTCAGGGTGATAGGCTGTACTAAATTTGAGCCTAGTGCCCAATGCTGTCTGTAATTCTCTCCAAAATGAAAGGTAAATAGAGAATATTGGTTTGATAAGATCTTATGATGAATGCCATGGAGCCTGAAAATGTCTCGCAATAAAACTTGTGCTACTGTAGGTGCTGTGAAAGTGGTACACACAGGTGAGAAATGGGCCACTTTGGTTAACCTATCCACTGTCACCATGATGGCATCATGACGGTGAGAAGACATAGCTAAACCAACAATAAAGTCCATGGAAATGGTGTCCCACTTCCACTCCGATATCTCATGTGGCTAAAGAAGTCCCCCTGGATGAATGTGCTCTACCTTAACTCTCTAACACTCTAAACATCTGGCCATAATACTAGCAATGTGCAACCTCATACCCGACGAGTGATAGATCTACCTTAGATCTGCATGCAACTTATTGACCCTAGGGTGTGTTGCATACGGTGCTCTATGAGCCTCAAGTATAATGAATTCACACAACTCACCGGGTGTAGGGATGTATATGCGGCCCCTATAGTGAAGAAGTCCATCCGAATCTAGGGTGAAACTGTCAAATATCCCCTTATGGGGTCCCTAATCTCGATCCGACCGAACATACTATGAATAGAACTCATCCTCAAGAAAATGTTGAAGTATGCGATCCCTCAAATCCGTACAAGTAGTCAAGGAGGAGAGTGTATGTCACCTCCTACTTAATTCATTTGCTACAACATTCTCCTTCCCTTTGATGTAGTGGACATCAAAATCATACTCACAAAGGAACTCCATCCACCTCCTTTGTGAGGCATTTAGGTTAGGTTGGGTGAATATGTACTGGAGGTTCTGGTGATCTGAATGGAGCTCAAAATGACGTCCCAAAAGAAAGTGACACCACCTCACTAAAGCATGAACCACTGCAGCTAGCTCAAGGTCATGTGGAGGATAATTAAGCTCGTGAGTCTTGAGTTTCCTTGACTCATAGGCAATGGATCATCCATCCTACATAAGGACTGCTCCAAGTCCATCTAAGGATGTGTCTATGCACACCATAAATTCCACTGAAGGATCTGACACTGCTAGGATAGGTGTGCTAGTAAGGGCTCCCTTGAGCTCCTAAAATTCCCTCTCACACTTCTTCGTCCACTCAAACCTCTTTCCATTTCTCTAAAGGGATGTGATAGGGTGTGCCATTCTAGAGAAGCCCCCAAAAAAATGTCTATAGTAACCTGCTAACCCCATGAAGATCCTAACCTTGACACAATGGTAGGTGCCAGCCAATCCATGATAGCTCTAATCTTTGATGGATAGACTACGATACCATCTCTTGATATAACGTGACCAAGGTTGTGGACCTCTGACCTAAAGAAGGCACACTTTGATAAAGTGCCATATAACTGATTATCTCTTAGGCATTGCAAAACCTATCTCAAGTGCTCCTTATGCTCCTCCTCATTATGAGAGTATATCAAGGTGTCATCTAGGAACACAATAACAAATCTTCCCAAGAATGTACATAATACTCCATTCATAAGACTCATAAATACCACTGGAGCATTCACGAGGCCAAAAGGAACCATGATAAACTTATAGTGTCTATATCTCATGTGAAAGGCTGTCTTGTGGATATCACTCTCCACAATCCTCAACTGATGGTATCCATATTTTAGATCAATCTTTGAGAATACATGGGCACCCTGGAGCTGATCAAATAAATCATTGATCATAGGGAGTGGATACCGATTCTTGATGGTTACTTTATTTATCTAACGGTAATCTATTCATAGCCTAAGTGATCCATCCTTCTTCTTAATGAAGATGATGGGTGCTCCCCATGGTGAAACACTAGGGCGAATGTGCCCTTTCTCCAAGAGCTCCTCTAACTAAACCTTGAGCTCATCTAGCTTGTGAGTAGTCATCCTGTACGGGGATCTAGATATGGGCACAACTCCTGGTACAAGGTCTATATGGAAGTCAAATGCCCTAGATGGAGGCATACTAGGTAGCTCTGAGGGAAAGACATCTGAAAATTCCTGTAATATAGGGAAGTCATCAAGGGAGATTCCCTTCTCCTCCTCCTCCTCTCTGTCATTAATGGTAATAGAAAATAATTGACATCTCTTGTGCATGCAGTGCTTAAGCATGGCTGAGATCACATGAAGAGATATGGGTCTTTGGACCCCTGAAATAACCATGCGTGAACCTAAGCCATCTACACATTCAATCCTCTTCTGTGTACAGTCTACCTTGGCGCTGTGGGCGCAAAGCCAATCCATGCAAAGGACTACATCATAAGAACCGAGAGGGGTGATATGTAAATCAATCATGGAGGTCATGTCTCCTATCTACAATTGACAATCTCTAACTACAGAATCAACTAAAAAACCCTAGCACCAGATGCTAACTCTACTTCCCATTTTACCTCCTGTTTAGCTGCCACTAGCCCACATCGCTCCACTACAAATGGGGAAATAAAATAATCAGTAGCTCCTGAATCAAAAAGGATAGTGATGGTACTGCCTCAAATCATACATGCTACCTCGATCACTGTGGCCTGATGCTCAGCCTGACAGTTATTAACCGCTATAAAGACTCTATGGGAATTACCCAAGTCCCCAACCATGGCCTTAGATGCTGCTAAATGTAAACTACCACCCTGGGGACAATCCCTAGCAAAGTTCCCTATGGCTCCACATGTGAAATAAGGCTCTTGGGACTGTATTTGTATGCCTTGTGATCTAGTGTGCTGCTATCCCCCTGTCCTACTAGAATCACTAAAACCACCTTGAGAGGTCTGCCGAGTCCTCATTGGAGGTGTGAATGGTTCCTGTGACCTCTGATCTTGCCTAGGCCCCTATGCCTACCACTACTTGGGCTTAAAGCCCTACTGTCCCTGTGCCGGTCTAGTCCTCTAACTCTACTGAGTCTACTATGGCTGAGGCTGTGGGGATCTAAAGGTCCTTGAAGAGTGCCTCTAGATCCCCTACCAAGGGGGTCTCTGATATCCTGTACTATGAGGTGTATAATTTTGGTTCTGTGACCGATCATGAGTATTGTGTCCTTTGCCCTACACCTCCTTTGCTATCAAGGCCTTTTCTACGGCCTCTCATAGATCTACTGGTGCTGCCATTGACACTGGTCCATAAATAGATGTATTTATCCCCTTAACAAAGCAGTTGACATGGAGCTTCTCATCCTTCATATAGTCTACATGAGGTAGGAGCTCAAGAAATCTACTCTCATACTAAGCAACAGATAAACCCCTCTACTGCAGATCATGGAACTCATCTATATGATGCTGCCTATAATGCTTTGAGAGGTAACGGTCCTTGAATCTCTCCAAAAAGGATTCCCTGGTGAGGGTGTCAATAACCAAGTTACTCTTGTAAACTTCCTGGCGCCACCAAACTGATGTGCCTCCTCTCAATAAGACAATGGCCAATCGAGCTCGCACATTTCTCTCACATGCGCACAAACCAAAGCATCTCTCTAAGCTTAGTAACCATGCCTCAGCCTCAATCATGTATGTGGCTCCTAAAATGGGTGGTGATCTGAGGTAGAGAAAATCCTTAACCTGGTCCCCAACATCCTAGGGTGCTCCTCTACCTATCTGCGGTACAAACCCTGGGAGTGGTCCTACCATGTGAACGAACTCCCCATCCTACTCTACCTGCTCCTTGTCTCGTTGAGGAGGAGGGATCCTACTATGCTTCCAGGCCGCTCCCCCTAACCCTGCTATTTGGTCTCCAAGTGGTAACCTATCCATAAGAATCCCTGCTAGATTCTGGAGGGCATTAAGTACCTCCTGATTTGGTTTCAAGGGTGGAACAGGTGGAGGTTCCTTTTCTACATCAGCATCCACCCTAGCACCCTCTGCTTCTCACTTATCACGAGCTGGTGCCACACGGGTATGACCTTGACCCCTCCCATGTCAACAAGTCTACTGAGTGATGGGAGGCATCCTACAAGTTAAATTTTTTTTAATGGTTATTAAAGGATAACGCAATGGGTCTAAGGTTCCAAGGTTGAAATATGCTCTGATACCAAAATATCATGATAAAATGCAACATTTTTTTTTTGAAAGGGGATACAATAAGGGTTGGTGGTCACATGCCGATGTTAGGGTTGGAGGTGAAATCATGACCGATGTCAAAATCCCTCATACCATGGATCTGCTAGGGTAGAAGGTACAAACAACTTCTATGTTTTCTAGGGTTAACTTGAAAACTGTTACTAAACTCTCCTAACAAGATGGGTTATCACTAAATCCAGATTTAGACCTAAGTTAACCTGGTTTATCATAACCTTATGTTTACACTGATCAATACACTGGCCATATGTATTGAACCTGTAAAAATCACATTACTTAACTGAAGCAATTCATAACTTACCAAAAATTACTCTAGTTCATCTTGTTGTTTAAATTATCAAGAAGTTTTCTAAGTTATAAAACTCTAATCTAATCAATTTAATGATGTTTCCTATAAAAGTACATTAAAGTTACTTTACCCTATAGCAATAATTATCTAACAACCTCCTTCTATATAAATTAGACTGATCAAAACAAATCTTTAAATAAATATTCTCTATTAAAGTTTGTTTATATAACCATACCCTTAATCTATTCTCTATTTTAAAATTATGGTTTTAAAAAAACACATCACATTAATAATGTAAGAAAATAATTAAAGTTTATTAATTTAACATTGTTTACTTGCTAAATAAAATACTCTTTAAATCTACTCCTCCATTTTAAGATTTTGTTTTTAAAAAAAACAAAAAAACATATCACATTAATAATGTAAGAAAATAATTAAAGTTTATAAATTTAACATTCTTTACTTGCTTCCTGTTCATGGGTTTCAAAGGGTTAATCCTTCTCTTCGTAAGGTGAAATGTGGGTGGCAACCTCCAGAGGAAGGCTGGATAAAAATTAATTTCGACGGTGCAGCCAGAGGTAATCCAGGCACCTCTGGGTGTGGCTGTATAGCACGAGATTATGAAGGCAACACAGTGGCTATTGCTGCAAGGAGGCTTCGTGACGGGACTAACAATGAGGCAGAATGTGAAGCTACAAAAGAAGCTACCTTACTAGGAGTGAAGATGGGTTTTCAGAAGGTGCACTTGGAAGGAGATTCTGAAATCATCATTAATGGGATTAAGAAAGGCAGATTGGAATCATGGCATCTGGATAAACACATTCAACAAATATGGTGTTTTATGTTGAATTTCAAAGATTTCCAGATTTTCCATGTCTATAGGAAGGCAAATGTGGTGGCCGATACTTTGGCCAACTTGGGAGCAAATAGCCCCCATGGGAAACAGGATGAAATTTTTTAAGACTTCAGTCTTCTCAAGTTGGATTAACTTGAGGCCGATCTTCTTTCACATACTTGCATACACCAAAGGAGGGACGTTTTAATTAATTCCCCTGATTTTTATATTCCTGAGATTGCAATGTATCACATACATTTAGACCACACGAAGGAAATAATTTCTAGGCATGTTTCCAGAACCTTCTTGGGAAGGAATTAAACTTGGAAAAGGCCTCGGTACAACACACATAGCGCAGGGTTTTCAGCAGAGCAAAAATCATGGAGGATAATTTTGCTTTGGAATCAAGCAACCAGACACAGGCATACAAAGGGAACGTCTCAGCTCGACAAGTGAGACACATCTTTCTTTTTGAAGGCCAGGCCTTCATGAGCTCAATCATGGATTTCTTTGGCCCAGAATACGTGGATGACTACTGGAGAAGGAGGTTGAACCTGGCTATTGCCTCACTTTTTGTTGCTCTGGCCCTGTTGGTGGGGGACTTGAAGGAAGAGGTCAGAAAAGTAGTGGAAGCCTGCATTGAGCTGCAGTGGCTGTTGGGGCTTGAAGAAATCCTTAACAGGGCCGAGCTGGGTGTTGGGCTGCACATGGGACCAGACCCATGGATGCAAATTAGAGGAGGAGAGATGCCTCTGCAACCCCTAATCATGTGGTCATCTGCTACCCCAAGGGAGGTACATCTGCCAAAGGCCACTAAGGCATGACAAAATTTAAGCAATCTGCTGCAAGAGTTTTCAGAGGAGCAAGAGGATGGAAACAAGGTTTCCATGAAGATGACACCCATCAAAAGTGTGCGACCACCTGGTGAGCCTTTGAGGCACCAAATGAACAAAGGTAGAGGCACTGTGATGGGGGCTCATGCAAGTGTAGACATATGGGTGGATACATCACTCCTCAGGGAGGAGGACACACGGGCTGCTGGTCGACACCGGTTCTTAGCTGTAGACGATCGATCCTTCCCAAATTTCACCAAGGAAGAAGTTGCCTCCTAGTTCAAAAAATAATATGGTGGGGTGGTTATGCGGCGGGAGTTTCTCCATGGTTTTTTGACTCTGTGTTGTGCTGTATCGGGGGGTTGATTCTTTGATGCCTCTTTTTGAGTTAAGGGGTTTATTTGCCATATAATATTTCTCCAATTTTTGTATGTTCTTTTCTTTGGGATATTTATATCCCTTTGTCCCTTAGCACTATTACATAAGTCTAGATGTCGGGTAGGCAAGTTGGGGGTTTGTAATATGGAAGCCATCCAGAAAATTGGCCTTTTGATGTAATCCTTATCTTTTATCAATATAAAAACTGAAAATGTTACCGATCAAAAAATTCTTTACTTGCTATATAAACTACTCTTTAAATTTAATTATCTATTCTAAAATTATGGTTTTTTTTAAAACATACATATCACATTAATAATGCAAGAAATAATTGAACTTCACTAAGGATTATCCCACTTAATACATCTCGTAAATAAATTATCCCACTAAGAGGAATTAAAAGATTTAAGCAAAAACCAATAAATTCATACACTAAGTCTACTAACTTATTTAGCTACTCATTAGAGATTCCCTAACCCTAATTTGAAATTAGGGTTAGCGCTCCAAAAATGAAAGTCAAAAGATAGACATTCTAATTGGCTTTCCATTCTTTATCTAGCTTGGTTGTGCCCTAACCCTAGGGTTTCATTCTCTTCTTATTTTTTTTTGAAAAACTTGTGTTTGCAGGTCTGGTATGAAGGAGGCAGCCATGGAAGAAAAGAAGAAGAATACACATATATACTCAAATATATATGTGAATGCACATAGTGCATACACATATATAATTGCATATATATGTTAAATAATTGTGGCGACCTGCAGATAGATGGGCGTGACCATGGAAGGGCGACTTCCATGCTGGCCGCGCAATAGACTCAAGTGGCAGAGGAGGGGGGGTTGTTGCATGGAGAGTGAGGTGGGCACGACCTCCACCACCACCCGTGGTGGTGAAACTACCCATGGTGTAAGCCGTGGTGGCGGCGACCACCACGGGTGGTTGGGAGCCCGTGGCTAACCACCATCCCTCCACACAATGTGATAACCATGGGGGTGCGGGTTGGGCTACGCCCAAACCCCACCCCCATCTTTTTATATATTTTGTTTTATAATAATAATAATTATTATTTGTTTTTTGTTTTGAATATTATTATATATATATATATATGTGTGTGTGTGTGTGTGTGTGTGTATTTTATATTTATATTTATATATATAGATATACTTATATATACATATATGATGCTAAATATATATTTATATGTGTATAAACATATAACTATAAATATATACATATACACTTGTTTTTTTTTTTTTTAAATACAGCTACAATAACATAGTTATTATACTCTATAGTTTAGTCTATATATATTATAATATCTATGCATATCTATATATAAGGAAAATGCATATATATAAGTAGTTCAGATTTTCAATATGGCATAGAGTCTGTAATATCTAGATTTATATATGTTTAGATTAATTTATCTCACATGTTATATTATATATATATACATAGGCTGCTATATATATATAATAATAATATTTAGATCAATAAAAGTTGTATTAATGCACAAAGTTAAAATGAATAGAGTTAAAGGTCTGATTTTATTCTGTTATCAATAGTTTACTTCAATCTGAATTCTGTAAAAATGTTACTATATGAAACTAATCTGCAACATTATTAATTTAGGGATACATATAAGATAACTACACTCTTTACATAAATGTTTTGAGGAAAATATATAAAAGAAATAAACACAAATTTCTTAAACAGAACATGTTCATGGAAGAATTTAAGGCATGATAATATAACCATGTATTAAAACAAAAGCATAGATCTGGTACACCTTATTGTGAATAATTAATCATAAAAAAAGGATTAAATAAAAAAAGGATTAAATATGTTATCAAATGTGAACAATTTATCCTCAATAATAAATAACTAAACAATGCTATCTACTGAGATTATTAGGTGTAAACTTCTTATAAGGACTTAGTTCAAATTATTTCATACAAGAAATCACACTTTCAAAATTTTCCAACAACTTAACCTTTACAAACTGTTAAATTTCTTTAATTTTTTTAACAAAGTATAATCAAATTACAACCCTCTCAAATAATAATAACATCAGCTGTATGGCTTAGATTTAATGTTAATCTTCACATATCTTAACCAAGAAAATGACAACAAAATGATCCCTTTCATTTCCAGCTTGAAGCATAATCCACTAAATTGAGCAAACAAAATCTAATCTGCAACAACACAAGAATATGAATATCCCATGGGAGCTCACCTCCTAACCTAGGCCTCTTAAAAGGCCACCCCTGAGCTAGAGGAAACAAGAAGGGCAGGGTGAAATCAAGCAATCATACACAAAACCGAATCAAGAAAACAACATAAACTCCCATCTAAGTTTTAAACACAATTGGGCCATATATGGACTCAATTTAGGGGTGAAGGTAGAAACACACAAGAAGGAGATTTCCAAGAAAAATGACTCACTTGGAAAAATAAATAACATGCCTTCCCAAGGCTTTAAATTTATTCCCAAGAGCTCCATACCCACAACAATTTCCCTTATCACCCCCATAAGAAATTTACGAAGAATAACATTGGAAACATGGAGCCCATAACATCCAACTAACATGGTTTCCCAACTATTCCCTTCACCCACAATTGACTATATCCTCCCTCCCAAGGGTAAGATAGGTCAATTCACTCCCATGCACAACAGAAAAAAAGGCAATGAAAGAACAAAGAAGAAATCTCTTTCACCAAATCATAATAGCTCAAAAATAATGGTACAAACATGAACTATGGAAAATAAGTAAAATTTCAATCAAGATTACTAAAAAAATATGTATGAAAGATAACCAAATATGGACAAAGGATTACCAATATTACTCCTAGCTATGGATGATGTTGAGACGACCCTTTGAGATGTTAGCTCTCCTTCCCTTGACTTCTCCTGAACTAGCCAAAATCTCCAAGCACAATCTAAAAGTCTCCGAAAATGGAGAGTGGGAAATCAACCCCAACTCTCCTCTCTCTTTCCCCTAAAAGGATTTCTCTCCCACTCCACCTCTTTCCTTACTAGAAAACTAGAGGCATGTGTCCTCCCTTCTAACATATGTCAACTTCATGCAAGGAGGAACTCCACTATCTTGGAGAAGGTGAGGGCTCTTTCCCCTTCCCCCAATTTTCGCCACTATCCTAGAAGGGAAATTAAGAAGGCCTAGAAAAGAGGTTTTGGCGCTCAAAACAATGAAAAACAACCCCTAACCCAAAATACTACATAAAAACTAGAAAATCTTAACTCAAACTACCTCAAAGGACTCAATTTAACCCTTCAAAAACCCCTTTTAAGTTTGCATTCAAAATTCAAGAATTGTACTCATGAATTGGGTTATCAAGGCAAACTTACCTCACATGGAAACACTTCAACTAACCTAGGGTAAAATTCAAGTTAAAAAAAAACCACATAGGCATGTCATGTCACAACACACGTGTTAATTGACACTACATAAGCACCACACATTTACAACATGGCCTGCCTTAGAAAGAAATTAATTTACAATCATGCAATATCACATTTACAACATATTTAACATTTACAATTAGGTTATTGCCCTTTTAGGACTAACCTTGGCTTAACATGGATATACAAAAATTAGCCCAATCTTGTTTCCCCAATAGAAACCATGGTTATTCCTCCTACACACTCGAACAAGGCATCAATAGTCCAAGACCGAAAAACACATATTCATGTTATTTCTCATTAAAATATATTTCTTTAACCAAAATTTATACATCACTATTCAGAACTAGATAAAACATGGATATTTAACTGATAATTCTTATTACTATAGAAATTGCTTATCTAACCTACCAATATGAAGCATTTGCAGAATTTAAACCAAATTTCACATTTTCCATGTCATATGATCATATTGCAATATCAAATAAAAGTAGAAACAATTAAATCATGTCAACAAGGACTAAGAATCACATATGTAAATACATATAAGCATCATCAAAACAGAGTCATCATATGATATCTATACTATAGAGGTTCCAAAAGGAAATGTATCAAAACAAGCGTATCATCTAGAAAAATATGATATAACAGTAGCAACCCTGATATGGATGGTCGGGGTAGGACCTCACATCATTAAATATGAATTCATTATTAATGTCTTTTATTTTAATTTTGGATTTAATAATTAATTAAATCATCTATTTCAAAAATTGAAATTTTTAATTAAATCTTTTCAAATAAACATAAGTATTTAATTAATTCTTATTAACTAAATACCCTCATATTTATTATTTCAATAAAATAACATAGTTTTAGGCATAATTATTTACTAACACTAATTATCTTTAACAATACTAAATTCACATAAAGCACCAATTCACATCAACCAATAATAAACACACATTGAAAATACTCAAAACAAAGCACAATCAAACCCAACAGAAAGGGATCCATGAATTCACGTCACCTGATGAATTTAAGTAGGTAGGTTAATTTGATACTCATCTAATCCTAGGAAAAAATAGACTTAGGGTAAGGTTTTGAGCTTGACTGCTAACTCCCCTCTTTTACAATTGAGACACTGCGATAGGACACACTCACTCTTGCCAATTCAGGAAGGACGGTGCCAAGTACCTGTGAACCTACATAAAAGACAAGCATGTACATGTGCATATATAACATACAATGGTATGGATGGTCAGACGTGTGGATATCACTATGCAGGTAACTATGCCTCCACCCTCTACCACATCAAACTCACCATACAAAAATATAAAACAAACATAACCATGCACATGCAAGTATGGGGTTAATACATCATAATATAAGCATCATCTATAATAAAACTAACATCATCTATAATGAAACTAACATCATCTCATAACCATGTCATAAGAATAATCATCATCATAATCTAACCACCAACCACAAAAAATAATATTCAAAGTTATCTGAAATAAATAACAATGAGGTTCCATACAATGTATTACTCATAAATGAAATTTGATTAAATGTGTATGACCTTAATAAATGAAAGTAATAGCCTTAAATAATTTGAAACCAATAACTAAGAGAAATTAGGGGTTGGTATTATAAGTTTATAGTCATCTTAGACCACTTTGAAAAAATTTTAGTAGTTACATTGTACTAGATGCATCTTGTACATGCTAAAATCTAACTTGTTGGGAACACGCTTAGACATACAAACATTAGATAAATGCATCAAATAAACATACTTAACATGTCTAAACATACTCTAAAACAAAGGATCCCATCTTGACCTCCGATGAGCTGAACAAGGGCACCCAAGATCTCTTTGATTTGCTCTTAGAGAGGTGTGTGGGTGTGCTCTCCCAACACAATATACTAATCCCACTTTGATCTATGAATGCAAACTAAATGATTAAGATGAATGAAGAACTCAAGAAACAAGTATTGAAAAGTTGTCTCAAGTCCTCACCATGATTGCACATGCAAGATTACACTATGATGAAGATTCAATGATTAAACTAGGATGATATGCAAGGTCTAAACTAAGATTCATTTCATTATGAGCCTAAGGTGTAATATCTAGATTCAAAATGAAATAAACATGAACTAAGAACTACAATTTCTATGAAAATACTAAATGCTCTAGAATCAAACTAACATGATAACAATGCATAAAAGGGAGATGATTTACTCTTGACAAAGGCCTTTATTTATAGAATTTTTGGAGGAGAGAGAGGGATTGGATCAGGTGGCGCTCATGTGGCATCCACATAGGTGCCACATGAGGGACACATAAGCCATGCAAGAGGCCCACTTTTCTCACACATGTGTGAGAAAATTTGGATGTGATGGGTCAAAGTGTACTTAAAGTACACATGTG
>MU225240.1:975208-1000992 GCA_018584345.1 Thuja plicata | reverse complement strand
GACTAATTGGTGTAGGAATCAAGAAATTAGCCTAATTAACCTTAGTTAATTAGTGAGTAGGTTTATTTGGTGAGAGTGATGTGAGGTAGGGTAGGATCTAGGTTCAAATTAGCTTAATCTAAATTTAGAAATTAGATTAATTTGGTTTAGTATAATTTAAGTCATGTGGAGGAATAAATAAATTAAAAATTTATTTAAAGGGGGATTAATGAGGGATAATGTATTAAATAAGATTTAATACATTAAAAAGGGGTAGTATTTAAATTAAATTCAAATAATAATTTAATTAAATAGATAGGAGAATATAATAAATATAATTAATTAAAATTAACTATAATATTATGGGAATATTAATTGAATTAATATAAGGACGATTTTAGACGTCTAGATTTTGCCCCTCTTTGATGCGGCATCGAAAGTGGTGTTGCATCAAAAAAAAGAAAATAAGATGCCCCAGAGAGGTCAGAAAAACCTACGACAGCGAGAGCGGAGGAGTGTGCCCCCTTGAGGAAATAATAGGAAAAAAATATAATTTTTTAATAAAATTTTCTCGAAAAAGGCAGGAAAATAGGGAAAGAAGACCAATTGCATGGCGTGTCCAAGGAAAATGGAGGAAAAATGGGGACCATAATGGGGAATGGGGAGATAGATGGAAGAAACGGGTCCCAAGAGGCTATAAATAGTCCATGGGGGCTCATAGACAAGTCATTTTCACTCACAAAGAGAAAAAAGAGAGAAGAAGAAAATAGCGATGACAGCACAACAAGAGAGAGCACAACTTGGAGAGCGCATCCGGGTGCACCAACGACCAAAAAATGTGGGACCACTAGTGAGTTGTTGACTACCGCTATATCAATTATGCATTTAATGCTTTCATAGGTCGGTAGGGAGTCATTAATGCACTAAAAAGTTGGCGCGCAACATAGATGGCGGTCGCCTGACCACCGTCTGTGCAGATGACAATCAATAGACCACCATCCGTGCAGATGACCGATCTATGATCGGTGTCTATGTAGACAGAGATTGACTGATCTCCATCTGTGAGTGTAGGGGAGGAGGGAAAATGCATAGCGGAGATGAAAGAGTTAAGACTCCACCGTCTGCATAGCAAGAATACAATAGCGGAAACTATCATCTCTGCAGACTGGCGTCTGTGAAGATCCATCAGATTTATAGACTGGGGAATGCGAAAGTCCACCATTTGCAAGGGTCAACCATTGTCTACCGTAGATTGACCCAAAAATGGAATAAAAAAAAGGAATAAGAGGAAAGACAAGGGTCTGGGAGCATTTTTTGAAGCCCCAGACAGGCCTGAGATATTTTTTGATGCCCTAGAATGCTATCTGATCGCTGACATTTGCTTGCTAGATGCAGGAGGAGACCATCACTTTTCAGGCAAGGGAGTGCTATCCAGTGATCATGGAGCTAGAGCAGCAGTTGATGGTGGCTGAGTGGGGGCTGGTTACACTATCCGGTCTAGAACATGTACGACATTGGCTGCATTTGTGAGTATATAATGTGCTTATGTCTGCATTGATAGAGAGGTGGCATAGCACCACATCTAGCTTCCACTTCCCTACAGGGGAAGCTACTATCACACTCCATGATGTATGGAGGATTTATAGAGTGCCAATTCAGGGGTTGATACCTGAGTACTGTGTTGAGGGCTAAGAGCCCTATATGGAGATGGCTTTTGGTCGGCGATATGCAGATCTTCCTACCACACAGTAGTGGATGTCCTAAAAGGGGGCAATGGAGATGGAGCCATAGTTGCGGTGGGTATCCCTATACTTAGCGGGGCTAATAGGGGGATGAATTATGCCTGATCATGCAGGCAAGGGATTCCCTATGGGTTGGGCACAAGTTTTGAGTAGTATGGTTGAGGATGGAGACTAGTATTGCTAGGGTTACACCATTCTTGGATAGTTGTACTATGAGCTTCACATGTGCACCTACCACAAGGGTAGGGCACTAGGGCCAGGTTTCATGCTACTTCTTGTATGGGTGTGGGAGCATATTGTGGTCATTTGACCGATTAGGACCTGGGAGACCAGAGCGGCTTACGAGCTGTTCACATGTAGGTACATGCTGCCCATTAGCTATGAGGCCATAGATTTAGTCGAGTATTGGTGACAAAGGCTTGATGAGATGAGGGACATACAGTGAGCACCTTACGCGGGGTGCGAGGCCTGGGGTCATAAGATCCCTCAATAGGGTGGATATGCAAAGGATGAGTTTTATGACTCATACTATATGAGGTTTGTATAGACTGACTACTGGCTGATTGGGAGGATGACCTACATGATCTCCAAATACATGTCATCCAAAGTATGGTGACAGATGGGGAAGATCCAGGAGGTAGTCCCAAATGGGTTCCCTCATCCACTGGTGACCTGAGAGGTGGGGAGTGTCTGGGGTGATAGGTGCAGATCCGCGCATAGCATGAGTATATTTTATGGGGATGATCGAGGTCCCATGGATCAGGGTTTGAGAGTCATTGCAGGACACAGGAGTAGTGCCCGCATATGCTCAGTGGTGGGTTGCTCATAGGCCGATTAGA
Source organism: Thuja plicata (assembly GCA_018584345.1). Lineage (NCBI taxonomy): Eukaryota > Viridiplantae > Streptophyta > Pinopsida > Cupressales > Cupressaceae > Thuja > Thuja plicata. The sequence goes on along the minus strand of MU225240.1, from coordinate 998,432 downwards.
TTGATGGTCCCAAGGATCATATAGGAGGATGAGAAAGCAGGGGGTGGAGGGGATGGAGGAGGGGAGGATGATGATGATGAGGAGGGAGGGGATAGAGGAGGGGATGAAAAGAGGAGATTCTAGCCTAGGGTTGCAGTACTGAGGTGGAGAGGGTAGGTACAAATACCCGTAGGAGGGCAACCACCCATCATTCCTGATGTATAGGTACAGGATCCATAGGGGCCACCAGGGCCACCGGGATAGGGGCAGGGGCTATAAGGGTCACCAGGATAGGGACAGGGGCCACCTAAATAGGGACAAGTACCACCAGCAGGCTATGTAGCCTAGGATACACATGACATAGTCATAGCAGAGTGAGATAGCTTGCGGACTGAGCTGGGTAGAGTACAGGGTTTATTAGAGACATCTCAGGTGACTGAGGTCAGTGCACAGGCTGAGATTCAGTGGCTATAGGGATTACTTGCTATAGCATAGGCTAAAGCCAGCAGCCTACAAATAGAGGTAGCCCAGGTACAGGGAGATCTGATAGAAGAGACTTCTCAGGGAGATAGTGCTTAGAGAGCACTAGACATTTTATAGGCTCAGGTGGATAGCAGAGAGTTTGATATCATTGAGGAGCACGTGGATCATGATGAGGAGTTGGCAGTGATGTCAGTGCAGATAGAAACTCTTATGATAGAGCGAGATCTAGCACAGAGACGTGCAAAGGATTACAAGGCAGACCGCAATATAGCGCGGCTAGCAGGTAGGGCAGCAGGAGTTGGGCAGATGATGGCAGACGCCATGGTGACACAGAGGGAGGCAGGGCAGAGAGGCCGAGAGACCACATATTACATGGGACTCTACTATGGTGCAGTGCCAGAGGAGGCATGCCAACCTATATACTTTGAGAGAGCTCAGACATAGAGCACCAGATGAGGGTCACAGGGATCAGTGGGGTTACCACCACGTCCCAGTAGTGGTGCAGGACCATCGCAGTCACCACCATGATGCTTCTCAGACCTTTCTGGATACACATTTTTGACACATGATGTATGATATTGACACTTTTGAGATATATACATGGGCTACTTTGGGACTATTGGACTTTGATTTATGAAATTTTATGATGCTATATGATGATGTTATATGATGTGATGTTCATGCAGGGTGTATGGATGCATTATGATGTTATATATGTTATATGATGTTTATGACTGACATGCAGGATGAGATGAATATATGTATGATGATACTGACGTATTTGTGATGCAGGGATGAGATGTAGATATATATAGATGTTAGATGTAATGTGTTAATGCTTATAGATGGATATATTTTGTCATGTATGGATGTAATGTGATGATGCATAAAGGTAAATGTATATATGATTTGTGAAATGAATGAATCCTAAAAATGTTAAGGATTTAACAAGGCAACTCAATGAATGAAATGTAATTATATGCAATGATAATGAATAATGATTAAAATGAAGTAAAAATGCAACTAAATGAATGATAAATGAAATGTGTAATGAAACTAAATGCAACCTTAATGAATGAATGACGTAACAATACAACTAATAATGAATAATGATTAATGAATGGAGTAACAATGCAACTGAAAAATGAATAAGGATTAATGAACTAAATGAATAATTCAAAGGACAATGAGTAATGAACAATGCAATGGATAATGAATAATGATTAATGAATCTAAATGAACAATGCAACTGATAATGAATAATGATAATAACTAATGATTAATGAACTAAATGAACAATGCAAATGCCAATGAATAATGATTAATGAACTAAATGAACTGTAATGAATGGATGCAATAGGAGACATATGAGGACACTATTTTTGTATGTATCAAATAGGTCTAATAAAATCACTTAGGTAACCGGATAGGGGGAATAAATAGAAACCTTTTCCAAGAGAAAAATCATAATGCAATATGACCTAACTATAGTGCAAATACTAACTACATGATGATAGTGGGATTGATACCGTGTTAGTGTTGAAGAGCACACCCTAGTTTGATATTGCAAAAGGAGTTATGCACCATGTGCTAGAAAACACAAGTGACATGGTTCCTTTACATGGACTAGACTCTCAGAAAAATATGTTGTTAGGAATAAGAATGCAAGATATCAGGTATGATGAATCTTATGAAATGTCACTCATGAGGAGACACAGTACATCCAGATCTTTTGAGGGATTTGAGATGCATGAATCCTGCCCCCAGTGAGGCATACATAGTCATAACCAAATATCAAAACATAAATGCACTAACAAACTATGACAAGAAGATCATACCACAAATGACACATATTTCACCATATACTCACCATAACGAACCAAGATATAAAAGATCAAGGCTGTCGTGATAAGAACATAGTAAAATACAAGATAAAATCAACAAAAAGACATCCTGACCAAGTGATCATTCAGTCCAAAAGTTCTTTCCATGAATAATTTTGATGTGAGGATTGATAGATCAGTTGACACCAGAAGGATGCATCCTGATGGGCCAAAGATTGATTTATAAAAAATGAGAATTCATTGGCAATTGCTTGTGAATAGAATGATCATAGGAAAGTCAATCTATCTGCTGATTTGGCATAAAATGTTTGCGATCACTATGTCTAGAACAAAGCTCAGTATTTGATTTGGTAAGCTCAATCATGTGGGAATATTTATTATGAAAGTGGAAAGAATGGTCAAGGAACTACCTACATAGATATAGGTAGTGACTCTTATTATGAAAAGCGATGCAAGCTGTATAGACAAATGGTGGAAATTGATGGTGGATCTGACTACACATGGTGCCTGAAATAGGTTTTCACCATTGTACTTATCCATTGCGCCACTGAAGTGGTTTTCACGGATGGATGGATTTATTTCTCTTTCTCTTTTTTGATATTATTTTCAAGCTTTTTGTATTTTTTTTATTCTTTTTTGAGTTTTTTGCTTGCTCGCTTTTTGAATGTTTCTGGATTTTCTACTTTTCTAATTTTTTTTGGATTTTTGAAATTTTTGCTATATAATGGACTACTGACTAATCAAGCATAGAAGCTCTTGAGATGTACAATATTTATAGGATTAGGGAGAGGATCTCCCTCTGGTGACACAATTTGATAGGCACCTGAACCGTACTTTGATGTGACGATGAAGGGACCCAACCAATTAAGTTCAAACTTCCCTTTCTTTTCACGGTTCTAGAGGTTCTTCATATTATGCTGCAGGACAAGATCACCAACCTGAAACTGATGAGGCTTGATCCTTTTTTTTAATTTAAGGCAAAGGAAATTTTTATACACACAGAGGTGGTCTAGGGAATTGAGGTAGCTCTCATCGAGGAGTTCCAGCTCTTGCAAGCGAGAAACTCTATATTCTTCTTCAGACAACAAATTATTGAGAGAAATTCAGAGGGAAGAGAGCTCAATTTCAATGGGTAGAATAGCCTTAGTAACATAAACAAGGGCAAAGGGAGTGGCTCTTGTGGGGGTTCGAATGGAGGTGCGGTAAGCCCAAAGGGCAAGGTTGAGGTGAAGGTGCCAATCACGGCTAGCTTCATCGACTATTTTCTTGAGGATTCTGAGGATGGTTTTATTCGTAGCCTCAGCTTGACTGTTTCTTTGCAGAAAGTACTTGGAAGAGGTATGGTGGGTAATATTGAATTTCCCACATATCTCTGTGACATCCTTGTTCTTAAAAGGTCCTCCGTTATATGTAATAATGTCCTGAGGAATGCCATAGCGACAGATAAGATAGTTCAAAATAAACTTCAAAATCTATTTTCCAGTAGTGTAGGTGAGGGGAACAACTTTGCCCCACTTGGTAAAGTAATCTATAGCAGCAAGGATGTATTTATGTCCACTGGAAGAATTAGGGAAAATCTGGCCAACGGGGTCAAGTCCCCAGCGTGAAAAAGGCCAAGGGGTGATGGTGGGCTGGAGGGATTAAGAGGGAGCGTGTATCAAATTACCGTGCTATTGACAAGGTACACACTTCTTCACATAGTTGTAGGCATCTTGCTCCATATTAGGCCAGTAATATCTAGTGCATAACAAATTCTTAGCCAAAGTAAGTCCACTAGAGTGGGCCTCACAGATTCCTTGATGTACCTCCTCCAAGGACGTTTGTGCTTCATTAGAATTTAGACACCTTAAAAGAGTTCCATCGAAATGCTTTCGGAAGAGGGTATCAACAAGGATTATGTATCGAGAAGTGTGATGAATGAAGGTTTTACATTGGTTGGGGGTTAAAGTAAGTGGGGTATGTCCATCACGCAGGTAGGAATACACTTCTTGGTACCATGGGGAATTGGGATCAGCAATTTCACACACCATTTCAGAATTTAGTTTGTCATAGGCAGGGACCGTAAGATTCTCAACAAGAAACTCACACTGTGTGCTGTGTTCTGGCATAGTGATCAAGGACCCAATTGTTGCCATGGCATCTACTGCTTTGTTTTTCATGTGAGGGATCTGTTGGAAGATCAGCTCGGTGAAATGCGTCTTGAGATCGTCAACTGTACGATGATAGGGAAGCAACTTATCATCCTTCATTTGATATTTATCCATAACTTGTTTGATAACCAACTATGAATCACCAAGCACCAACAAAGTGAGAATCTTCCATTGTATGGCCTGTCGAAGTCCAAGTATAAGGGCTTCATATTCTGCAATGTTGTTGGTACAAGGAAACTATAATTTGTAAGATTTAGGGATGAGATCCTGTTTTGGTGTAACAAACAAGATTCTTGCCCCCGATCCTTTCTGAGTGAAGGATCCATCAAAATAAAGCTTCCATGGTGGACTCAGGGCAAGATTAAGGACTGATTCATCTAGAAAATCTGTGATCAAAGGGTGTTTACCATCAATAGGTGCTTCAACTAACTGATCTGCAATTACTTTTCCCTTGATAGCTTTTCGATCCACATAAACAATGTCGAACTCACTAAGAATCATGACCCATTTTTCTGTATGACCAGTGAGAGCAGCACATGCCATGAGATACTTGAGTGGATCAATTTTAGCAATAAGATGGATATTATGATTAAGCATATAAAGTCGTAGTTTCTGTGTACATAAAACATTGACCAAACATGCCTTCTCAATTAGGCAATAATTCAACTCATAGCCAATAAGAGTCCTGCTAAGATAATAAATTGCTTGCTCTTTTCCAGTATCATCCAATTATGCTAGGAGGGCTCCCAACGCGACCTCTGTAGTAGATATGTACAAAATTAGAGGATGAACAGCAATAGGGGGTACCAACATGGGTGGATTAGCCAGATAGCATTTCAGTTTCTCAAATGCATTTTGACACAAGTAATCCCACTGGAACTTGATATTCTTGCGCAAGAGATGAGAGAATGGGTGCACCTTATCTGTTAGTGACATGAATCTTTTGATTGATTGCAGTTTGCCTTCTAAACTGCATAATTGCTTCAATGTTTTGGGTGGTGGCATCTCTAGGATTTCTTTTACTTTCTTTGGATCGAATTCTATTCCACACCGTGACACAATGTATCCCAACAGTTTACCAGATTGCACTCCAAAAACACACTTCTTAGGATTCAACCTAAGCTTATACTCCTCCAATCGCTCAAAGATGGTAGTAAGAATAGGAATATGTGATTCCCTTATTTTGGATTTGCCTAAAAGATTATCCACATAATCTTCCATGATGACATGCCAAAGGTCATGAAAGATGGTAGTGATTGCTCATTGATAATTAGCTTTGACATTTTTTAGGCCAAAAGGCATCACCTGATAACAGAAGGTGCCCCAAGGCATTGTGAATGTGGTTTTGTGCTGGTCTTCTGGTGCTATCCTGATCTGATTGTAACTAGAGAAGCCATCCATAAGTGACAACATTTCACGTCCTACCGTCAAATCCACTATAATGTCAATATTTGGGAGTGAAAAATCATCCTTGGGACATGCAAGGTTTAGGTCTCCGAAATCAATGCTGATGCAAATGCCCCAATTAGGCTTACCTACTGGGACAATATAAGAAAACCATTTAGGATAATCAATTGGTCTGATTACTTCAGTGTCCAGCATCTTCTGAAGCTCTACTTTGACTACCAATGCAACTTGCAGATGCATCTTGCAAAGTTTCTGCTTAACAAGTTTTACATTTGGATCTACAACAAGATGATGCATGACAAGATCTATATCAAGCCTAGGCATGTCTTTGTATGTCCAGGCAAAGTTGATTTTGTGTTTATGCAAGAATGCTGTCATGTCTTTCTTTTCTTGATTGCTGAGAGAAACTGCAATGTAGGTAATGTGATGAAGGGTGCTCCCCTTAATGCCACAAACACATAACAAAAACAGAGAAGCAACAACAATTTGCAAGAATAGAAAATGGGCTTCTTATTATCTCCACAAATGTGGAATTATAAAATTTTAGAATTACAATATGCAAAGCCACATGGGCATTCCCCTTACAATATTCTATAGGACAAAGCCTCGAATTATTACCCAGATCTACCCAGAACTGCCCTAGACAACACTACAGGCCTTCTTTATATAGGCAATTTCCACCGCCCGAGAAGGTTCCAGAAATCTAGCCATTAAGGCCCACTACCCTTAGCATTTAATTATTTTTCACTTTTATTACAAAAGGGTCGGCTTTAAATATTTATAAAACATGATATTAGGTAGTCCAACTTCCAAAAGCTATAAATTTTGAACCGTACCTCCGTTTGGCTATTATAACCACTTTTCAGAAAGGGGAGATCGCGATCTACAACTCTTGACTGACAACGTGCCAATCAACTAGGGGTTCGACGTCGATTCGGAGCCTCTAAGGTCTTGAAAATTGAGCTCAAAGATTTTGCACCCTAAAATCTCAACAGTAAATCCTTAATAACTTTGCCAATATAGATGATCTGGAAATGAAATTCAACTGGCATTCTTATATGACTAAGATGAACCTTCACCTAAAAAATTAGAACATTCTGACTTCAAACGACCAACTTACTAAAAATAGTAAGTTTCCAAAAATAGCAACTTTGTACAAAATAACCCTTATTGAATAGAAAAACACATATTTTTGGGTGATGCAAGATTTCCCTTAAACCTAGGATGCTCCTGCATCAGACACCTGAGGTAATTTGAGAAGTGACCCTGTCACGACTCAGTTGTGCAGAGGAAAACCAAGATGATTAACCTCCTCCCTTGTCAGCCATGATGAATCTTCAATAGGTTGTCCTTTCCACTTGACTAGATATTCTTTATATGTCTTGTTCCTTGTGCTTCTACCAACACGACTGTCCAGTATGTCTTCAATATCCTTGATATCTGAACTACTTGCTGGAATACTCCACTGTGCCGCTGTGATCTCATCTTCAACACCTCCTTCATGATACTCTGTCAAATCTAAAATGTTAAACACTGGTGAAATATTCAGCTCACTAGACAATTCTAACTCATATGCATTTCCTGAATCATGCTTCTTTAGTATCTTACATGGTCCAAACTTCTTCATTTTCAACTTGTTATATGTACCAACTGGAAATTGCTCTTTTCGCAAATGAACCATGACTTCATCCCCAACCTGAAATTCCTTATGTCTCCATTTCTCATCTGCCTTAGCCTTATACTATACATTCATTTTGGTAATGTGCTTCCTCACTTCCTCATGGATGTTCTTCAAGTGTTCTATAAAATCCTGAGCTTCAGCACTACTTATTTCTCCTTTATCTATCTTCGTCAATTCAGATGCGATTCTTGGACTACTTCCATATACAATCTGAAATGGTGATTTACCAGTGCTCCTTTTGAAAGAATTATTGTATGCAAATTATTCCTGTGGTAAAATCAAATCCCATCCTATTGGCTTATCTCTAACCAAACATCTTAGCAAATTCCCCAAAGTCCTATTCACCACCTCTATCTGTCCATCAGTCTGTGGATGATGTGAGGAATTGAACTTCAAATTTGTCTTCAACTTCTTCAAAAACATACCCGAAAAATATCCAACAAACTTAGTGTCTTGATCTGAAACTATGGTCTTTGGCAAACCATTTAGCCTCACCACTTCTCTGAAAAATAATTCTGCTACATGAACAACATTATTATTCTTCTTGCAGGGAATGAAATGTGTCATCTTTGAAAATCTGTCAACCACCACAAAAACTGAATCATGTCCCCGCTGAGTCCTCAGTAAACCAAGAACAAAGTCCATACTGATATCCTCCCAAGGATTCTCTGGTATAGGTAATGGCTGATACAACCCTGTATTCTGCTTCACTCTTTTCACCATTTGACATACTCTACAACTCTGTACAAACTTCTTGACATCTTGCTACAACTGTGGCCAATAATAATTTTCACTAACCAGAGCAAGGGTTTTATCTCAACCAAAATGTCCAGCCAATCCTTTGCTATGCTTCTCCTTGATGAGATTTTCCCTCATAGAACTTCGTGGAATGCACAATTGGCTCTCTCTGAATAACATTCTATCCTGAATGATGAAATCAAGCTACTTCATCCTGTCTAGAGTAACAGGTTGTATACAAGCTTTCCAAGCTTCACCAAAATCAGGATCCTTTGGATACAAATTCTTGAGTTCATTGAACCCAACCACCTCAATCTGCATCTCTGTTAGCAATAGTTTCATTCTACTAAGGGCATCTGCAACCCTATTAGACTTTCCACTCCTGTGTTTCAAAACAAATGTATAACTCTGCAAAAATTTAACCCATTTCAAATGCCTTTGATTCAACTTTCCTTGACTATTCAAATATTGCAAAGCTTGATGATCAGTATACAAAAAAAACTCCTTAGGAAGCAGATAATGTCTCCACTTCTTTAATGCCTGAACTATAGCATAAAATTTCTGATCATAAACAAAATATTTTCTCTTGGCATCATTTAACTTCTCACTGAAATATGCAACAGGTTTACCTTCTTGGCTCATAACAACTCCTATTGTAGTACCACTAGCATCACAATCTACTTGAAACACCTTATTAAAATCTGGAAGTGCTAAAACAGGTTGTTCTGTAACTTTTTGTTTCAATAATTGAAAACTCTTTTCTGCCCCATTAGTCCACTTAAACTCTTTTCTATCCCCTCTCATTGTTTCAGTCAAGGGTCCACAAATACTGCTAAAATTTCTGATAAAATTTCTGTAAAAGCTAGCTAGACCATGAAAAGATCTTACCTTAGTAGCACTCCTTGCAGTAGGCCATTCAAGCATAGCCTTTACCTTCTTTGGGTCCATTTTTAGACCTTCTACTAAAACTGCAAATCCCAAATACAACAACTTCTTCTTCACAAAACTGCACTTCTTGAAATTTATCAACAATTTCTCTTCTCTCAGCTTCTCAAATACCATACGAATATGCATCACATGCTCCACCAATGTCTTACTAAAGATCAAAATATCATCTAGGTAAACAATGACAAACTTTTCTCAAAATTCTTTCAGAACCTCGTTCATGAGCCGCGTGAAAGAGCTCGGTGCATTAGTTAGCCCAAAAGGCATGACTAACCACTCGTAAAATTCTTCCTTTGTCTTGAAGGCAGTCTTCCATTTATCTCCTTCTCTGATTTGAATCTAATGATATCCACTCTTCAGATCTATCTTTGAGAAATACACAGCTCCACTCAAATAGTCCATAATATCATCCATTCGTGGCAATGGAAACCTGTACTTGATTGTGATCTTGTTTATTGCCCTAGAGTCTGTACACATCCTCCACTCTCCATTCTTCTTTGGTGCTAATACTGATGGTACAACATAGGGACTTAGACTCTCACAGATCAATACTTTCTGCAATAACTCATGTACTTGTCTGTTCAACTCCTCACTTTCTATAGGTGTCATTCTGTGTGCTGCCTTATTCGAAAAACTCACTCCTAGAATCAAGTCCATCTAATGACTCATCTTCTTGACTGGTGGTAATCCATCAGGCACATTATCGGATACAATATCCTACAACTCATTCAACAAATCTGCAACTTCTATAGGAACATCTTCTACTTCCTAATTACCAGCTTTTGGAATTAAATCAAAACACACATGCTCATGCCTCATACCATCTAGAAACTTTCTTCCATCAACAAAACTTATTCTTGCACTACCACATACCTTTTGTTCTGTGTCATTCAATGGCTTTAGCTTATGTCGCACTCCATCCTTTGTCACATAATAGGTATTTGCATGACCATCATGTACAACACATCTGTCAAACTACCATTGTCTACCCAACAACATATGACATACATCCATAGATATTATATCACACAGTACCTCATCATGGTATCCACCAATCTTGAACTTCACGAGGCATTGTTCATTGACCATGACCTTGTGGTCATCCTGTACCCAGGCAATCTGATATTGATGTGGGTGTTTCTATCTCTTCAGCTTCAAATTTGTCACCATCTCTTTTGACACTAAATTGTCAGTGCTTCCACTATTAATAATCACATCACAACACTTACCCTCACACTTGCACCTGGTGCAAAACAGGCTCCTCCTTTGTTCAGGTTCATTCTCACCACTCAGTGGGACTCTTCTTTTAATCAACATTTCTCATCTTTCAGCATCTTTAGAATGTGATGATCTGGCATCTTCATCTACATGTGCAACTTTGGCCTGGCCTTCATTTGTCCTATCTATTCTTCCTTGGCGCTAAGGACATTCAAATACCCTATGACCTTCTTCTCCATAGTGAAAACATGTTCCACGGAAGCCTCCTCTTCCAGATCCTTGTCCTCTTCCTCTTCCTCTCTGATCTCTATTATTCTAATCTTTAAAATGATTGGAATTGTTTCATCACTGATTCTGACTATTACTCGCCTCATCCTTCTTTTTCGGATCTTCATTTCGGCTACCATATGACCGTCCACTAGATCTTCCACCACGACCTCTTCCATTTTGCTTGCTATCAAACTTCTTGTTCATATTTTCTTCTACTGTTAGGGCAAACTAGTATGCCTCCTCAATACTGTTCATTCGAAGCAGATTCAACTCCTCTTGAATGCTTGGCCTCAACCCATTAAGGTAACGAGAAATTTTCTTCTTGTCAGCTTCCGCATGGCCTGTTCGGATGAGGATTCGACTGAACTCCTCCGTATACTCTTGGATAGATTTTCCTGCTTGCTTCAAACTTTGCATTTTCTTCAGTAGGTCAAGCTCATAATTAACAAGAATGAACTATCACTTCGACTTATCCACCATCCGATACCATCTCGTGATTTTATCCTTTCCTCTTTGATTTTTCTCCAATTGGATCTCTTGCCACCAGATCTTCGCATGACCCTTTAGTCTAGCCTTCACAAACTTGACTTAATCAGGATCCTCAATATCTTCATACTCAAAATATTCTTCACATTCGTAGATCCAGTCAATCAACTCCTCTGGGTTAAGATTCCCTGAAAATGTAGGAACCTCAATCTTAGGTCTTTTCCCAATCTTGGAAATGGATTGGAAAATCCTTTCTTCTTCTGGATTCAAAAATTTAATTTCTTCTTAATCATCATTTCCTTCTTCGGCTTCATCCTTACTTTCATTTCTAACATTAAGATTCATTCATCTGGGAATCTCTTTTTGCAATGCTTGCACTTGTCTCTAGAGCTCTCTAACCTCACGTGTCACAACACCAGCTCTTCCTCCACATTCCCTTCGTGGAGGAATTTTTACTATGCGCGCTAAAACCCTAACCACGGTTCTAGTGCAAATTACCTCACAGTCGGTGATCTGTTTACACACTCAGGAACTTCTCATTCTGATACCACTTGACGAAGGGTGCTCCCCTTAATGCCACAAACACATAACAGAAACAGAGAAGCAACAATAATTTGCAAGAGTAGAAAATGGGCTTCTTATTATCTCCACAAATGTGGAATTACAAACTTTCAGAATTACAATATGCAAAGCCACATGGGAATTCTCCTTACAATATTCTATAGGATAAAGCCTTGAATTATTACCCAGATCTACCTAGAACTGCCCTAGACAACACTACGAGCCTTCTTTATATAGGCAATTTTCACTGCCCGAGAAGGTTTCAGAAATCTAGCCATTAAGGCCTACTACCCTTAGCATTTAATTATTTTTCACTTTTATTACAAACGGGTGGGCTTTAAATATATACAAAACATGAGATTAGATAGCCCAACTTCCGGAAGCCATAACTTTTGAAGCGTAGCTCCGTTTGGCTATTATAACCACTTTTCGGAAAGGGGAGATCGCGATCTACAGTGCATAAGTAGAAAAACACCAAACAAGGGGGGGTTCAACCTCGATCTGGAGTCTCTAAGGTCTTGAAAATTAAGCTCAAAGATTTTGCACCCTAAAATATCAACAGTAAATCCTTAATAACTTCACCAATATAGATGATCAGGCAATGAAATTTAACTGGCATTCTTATATGACTAAGATGAACCTTCACCTAGAAAATTAGAACATTCCAAGTTCAAACGACCAACTTACTAAAAATAGTAAGTTTCCAAAAATAGAAACTTTGTACAAAATAGTCCTTATTGAATAGAAAAAAACATATTTTCGGGTGTTGCTGGATTGCCCTTACACCCAGGATGCTCCTGCATCAGACACACGGGGTAATTTGATAAGTTACCCTGTCACGACTTAGGTGTGTAGAGGAAAACCAAGATGGTTAACCTCCTCCCTTTTTAGCCATGATGAATCTTCAACATGTTGTCCTTTGCACTTGACCAGATATTCTTCATATGTCCTGTTCCTTGTGCTTCTACCAACACGACTGTCCAGTATGTCTTCAATCTCCTTGATATCTGAACTACTTGCTGGAATACTGCACTGTGCCGCTATGATTTCATCTTCAACACCTCCTTCATGATACTCTGTCAAATCTGAAATGTTAAACACTGGTGAAATATTCAGCTTACTAGAAAATTCTACCTCATATGCATTTCCTAAATCATTCTTCTTCAGTATCTAACATGGTCTAAACTTCATTTTTAGCTTGTTATATGTACCAACTGGAAATTGCTCTTTCCGCAAATGAACCATGACTTCATACCCAACCTTCAATTCCTTATGTCTTCTTTTCTCATCTGCCTTAGCCTTATACTGTGCATTCATTTTGGTGATGTGCTTCCTCACTTCCTCATGGATGTTCTTCAAGTGTTTTGCAAAATCCTCAGCTTCAGCATTGCTTATTTCTCCTTTATCTATCTTCCTCAATTCAGATACATTTCTTGGACTACTTCCATATACAATCTGGAATGGTGATTTACCAGTGCTCCTTTTGAGAGAATTATTGTATGCCAATTCTGCATGTGGTAAAATCAAATCCCATCCTTTTGGCTTATCTCCAACCAAACATCTCAGCAAATTCCTCAAACTCCTATTCACCACCTCTGTCTGTCCATTAGTCTGTGGATTATGTGACGAACTAAACTTCAAATCTGTATTCAACTTTTTCCACAAGGTACGCCAGAAATATCCAACAAACTTAGTATTTTGATCTGAAACTATGGTCTTTGGAAAACCATGTAGGCTCACCACTTCTCTGAAAAATAATTCTGCTACATGAATAGCATCATTAGTCTTCTTGCAGGGAATGAAATGTGCCATCTTTAAAAATTTGTCAACCACCACAAAAATTGAATCATGTCCCCGCTGAGTCCTCGGTAAATCAAGAACTAAGTCCATACTGATATCCTCCCAAGGATTCTCTGTTATAGGTAATGGCTAATACAACCCTGTATTCTGCTTCACTCCTTTCGCCATTTGACATACTCTACAACTCTGTACAAACTTCTTGACATCTTGCTGCAACTGTGGCCAATAATAATTTTCAATAACCAGAGCAAGGGTTTTATCTCGACCAAAATGTCCAGCCAATCCTCCGCTATGCTTCTCCTTGATGAGATTTTCCCTCATAGAACTTCATAGATTGCACAATTGCATCCCTCTGAATAACATTCCATCCTGAATGATGAAATCCAGCCACTTCGTCCTATCTAGAGTAACAGGTTCTGTACAAGCCTTCCAAACTTCACCAAAATCAAGATCCTTTGGATACAAATTCTTGAGTTCATTGAACCCAACCACCTATATCTGCATCTCTGTTAGCAATTGTTGCCTTCTGCTAAGGGCATCTACAACCCTATTAGACTTTCCACTCCTGTGTTTCAAAACAAATGTATCACTCTACAAAAATTTAACCCATTTCAAATGCCTTTGATTCAACTTTCCTTGACTATTCAAATATTGCAAAGCTTGATGATTAGTATACAAAACAAAATCCTTAGAAAGTAGATAATGTATCCACTTTTTTAATGCCTGAACTATAGCATAAAATTTCTAATCATAAACAAAATATTTTCTCTTGTCATCATTTAACTTCTCACTAAAATATGCAACAGCTTTACCTTCTTGGCTCATAACAGCTCCTATTGCAGTACCACTAGCATCACAATTTACTTGAAACACCTTATGAAAATATGGGAGTGCTAAAATAGGTTGTTCTGTAACTTTTTGTTTCAACAATTGAAAACTCTTTTCTACGCCATTAGTCCACTTAAACTCTTTTCTATCCCCTCTCATTGTTTCAGTAAAGGGTCCACAAATACTGCTAAATTTTTTGATAAGCTTTCTATAAAAGCTAGCTAGACCATGAAAAGATCTTACCTCAGTAGCACTCCTTGGAGTAGGCCATCCAGAGATAGCCTGTACCTTCTCTAGGTCCATTTTTAGACCTTCTACTGAAACTACAAATCTAAAATACACTAACTCCACAAAACTGCACTTCTTGAAATTTATCAACAATTTCTCTTCTCTCAGCTTCTCAAATACGATACGAATATGCATCACATGCTCCTAAAATTTCTTACTAAAGATCAAAATATAATCTAGGTAAACAATGACAAACTTACCCAGAAATTCTTTCATAACCTTGTTCATGAGCCACATGAAAGTGCTTGATGCATTGGTTAGGCCAAAAGGCATGACTAACCACTCGTACAATCCTTCCTTTGTCTTGAAGGCAGTCTTCCATTCATCTCCTTCTTTGATTCGAATCTGATGATATCCACTCTTCAGATCTATCTTTGAGAAATACACAACTCCACTCAAATAGTCCATAATATCATCCATTCATGGCAATGGAAACCTGTACTTGATTGTGATCTTATTTATTGCACTAGAGTCTATACACATCCTCCACTCTCCATTCTTCTTTGGTGCTAATACCGCTGGTATAGCACAGGGACTCAGACTCTCACGGATTAATCTTTTCTACAACAATTCATGTACTTGTCTGTTCAACTCCTCACTTTCTGCAGGTGTCATTCTGTGTGCTACCTTATTCAGAAAACTCACTCCTGGAATCAAGTCCATTTGATGACTGATCTTCTTGACTAGTGGTAATCCATCAGGCACATTATCAGATACAATATCCTAAAACTCATTCAACAAATCTGCAACTTCTACAGGAACATCTTCTACTTCCTCCTTACCATCTTTTGGAATTAAAGAAAAACACACATGCTCATGCCTCATACCATCTAGGAACTTTCTTCCATCAACAAAAGTTATTCTTGCACTACCACATACATTTTCTTCTGTGTCATTCAATGGCTTTAGCTTATGTCATACTCTATCCTTTGTCACAAAATAGGTATTCACACGACCATCATGTATAGCACATCTGTTAAACTGCCATGGTCTACCTAACAACATATGACATACATCCATAGATATGATATCACACAGTACCTCATCATGGTATCCGCCAATCTTGAACTTCATGAAGCATTGTTCATTGACCATGACCTTGTGGTCATCCTGTACCCAGACAATCCGATATGGATGTGGATGTTTCTATCTCTTGAGATTCAACTTTGTCACCATCTCTTGTGACACCAAATTGTTCATGCTTCCACTATCAATAATCACATCACAACACTTACCCTCACACTTTCACCTGGTGCGAAATAGGCTCGTCCTTTGTTCAGGTTCATTCTTACCACTCAGTAAGACTCTTCTGTTAATTAGCGTTTCACCTCTTTCAACATCTTAAGAATGTGATGATCTGGCATCTTCATCTACATGTGCAACTCTAGACTGGCCTTCATTTCTCCTATCTATTCTTCCTTGGCACTAAGAACATTCAAATGCCCTATGACCTTCTTCTCCATAGTGAAAACATGTTCCATGGAAGCCTCCTCTTCCAGATCCTTGTCCTCTTCCTCTTCCTCTCTGATCTCTATTATTCTGATCTTGGAAATGATTGGAATTGTTTCCTCATTAATTCTGACTATTACTGGGCTCATCCTTCTTTTTTAGATCTTTATTTCAGCCACCATATGACCATCCACCAGATCTTCCACCATGACCTCTTCCATTTTCCTTGCTCTCAAACTTCTTGTTTAGCTTTTCTTCTTTTTTCAGGGCAAAATGGTATGTCTCCTCAACACTGTTCATTCGAACAAGATTCAACTCATCCTGAATGCTTGGACTCAACCTATTAAGGTAATGGACAACTTTCTCCTTGTCAGCTTCCGCATGGCCTGGTCAGATGAGGATTCGATAGAACTCCTCCGTATACTCTTGGACAGATTTTCCTGCTTGCTTAAAACTTTGCATTTTCTTCAATAGGTCAAGCTCATAATCAATAGAAATGAACTATCACTTCAAATTATCCACCATCCGATCCCACCTCATGATTTTATCCTTTCCTCTTCGATTTCATTCCAATTAGATCTCCTGCCACCAGATCTTTGCATGACCCTGTAGTCTGGCCTTCACAAACTTGACTCGATCACGATCCTCAATATCTTCATACTCAAAATAGTCTTCACATTCGTTGATCTAGTCAATCAACTCCTCTGGGTTAAGATTCCCTAAAAATATAGGAACCTAAATATTAGGTCTTTTTCCAATCCTAAAAATGGCTCGGAAAAGCCTTTCTTCTTTTGGATTCAAAACTTCAACTTCTTCATCATCATTTCCTTCTTTGGCTTCATCCTCACTTTCGTTTCTAACATTAAGATTCATTCCTCTCCAAATCTCTTCTTGCAATGCTCACACTTGTCTCTGGAGCACTCTAACCTTAGGTGTCACAACACCAGCTCTTCCACCACATTCCCTTCGTGGAGGCATTTTTACGATACGTGCTGAAACCCTAACCATGGTCCTGGTGCAAATTGCCTCACAGTCGGTAATCTGTTTACACACTCAGGAACTTCTCACTCTGATACCACTTGATGAAGGGTGCTCCCCTTAATGCCACAAACACATAACATAAATAGAGAAGAAACAACAATTTGCAAGAACAGAAAATGGGCTTCTTATTATCTCCACAAATGTAGAATTACAAACTTTCAGAATTACAATATGCAAAGCCATATGGACATTCCCGTTACAATATTCTGTAGGAAAAAGGCTCAAATTATTACCAAGATCTACCCAAAACTGCCCTAGACAACACTACAGGCCTTCTTTATATAGGCAATTTCCACCGCCCGAGAAGGTTCTAGAAATCTAGCCATTAAGGCCGACTACCCTTAGCATTTAGTTATTTTTCACTTTTATTACAAAAGGGTCGGCTTTAAATATTTACAAAATATGAGATTAGGTAGCCCAACTTCCGGAAGCCATAACTTTTGAACCGTAGCTCCGTTTGGCTATTATAACCACTTTCCAGAAAGGGGAGATCGCGATCTACAGTGCTTGACTGACGAAGCATAGTTATTCAGGGGTTCAACCTCGATCCGTAGCCTCTAAGGTCCTAAAAATTGAGCTCAAAGATTTTGCACCCTATAATCTCAACAGTAAATCCTTAATAACTTTGCCAATACAGATGATCTAGCAATGAAATTCAACTGGCATTCTTATATGACTAAGATGAACCTTCACCAGGAAAATTAGAACATTCTGAGTTCAAATGAACAACTTACTAAAAATTGTAAGTTTCCAAAAATAGCAACTTTGTACAAAATAACCCTTATTGAATAGAAAAACACATATTTTTGGGTCATGCAAGATTTCCCTTACACCCAAGATGCTCCTGCATCAGACACACGTGGTAATTTGAGAAGTGACCCTATCACAACTCAGGTTTGCAGAGGACAACCAAGATGGTTAATATCCTCCCTTGTCAGCCATGATGAATCTTCAACAGGTCATCCTCTCCACTTGACCAGATAATCTTCATATGTCTTGTTCCTTATGCTTCTACCAACATGACTGTCCAATATGTCTTCAATCTCCTTGATATCTGAACTACTTGCTGGAATACTCCACTGTGCCACTATGATCTCATCTTCAACACCTTCTTCATGATACTCTATCAAATCTGAAATGTTAAACACTGGAGAAATATTCAGCTCACTAGGTAATTCTACCTGATATGCATTTCCTGAATCATACTTCTTCAGTATCTTACATGGTCCAAACTTCTTCATTTTCAACTTGTTATATGTACCAACTGGAAATCGCTCTTTTTGAAAATGAACCATGACTTCATAGCCAAACTAAAATTCCTTATGTCTCCTTTTCTCATTTGCCTTAGCCTTATACTGTGCATTCATTTTGGTAATGTGCTTCCTCACTTCCTCATGGATGTTCTTCAAGTTTTCTGCAAAATCCTCAGCTTCAGCACTGCTTATTTATCCTTTATCTATCTTCCTCAATTCTGATGCATTTCTTGGACTACTTCCATATACAATCTGGAATGTTGATTTACCAGTGCTCCTGTTGACAGAATTATTATATGCAAATTCTGCCTGTGGTAAAATCAAATCCCTTCATTTTGGCTTATCTCCAACCAAACATCTCAGCAAATTCCCCAAACTCCTATTCACCACCACTGTCTGTCCATCAGTCTATGGATGATGTGACGAACTGAACTTCAAATCTATCTTCAACTTCTTCCACAACGTATGCCAGAAATATCAAACAAACTTAGTGTCTCGATCTGAAACTATGGTCTTTGGAAAACCATTTAGCCTCACCACTTCTCTAAAAAATAATTCTGCTACATGAATAGCATCATTAGTCTTCTTGCAGGGAATGAAATGTGCCATCTTTGAAAATCTTTCAACCACTACAAAAATTGAATAATGTCCCCACTGAGTCCTCGTTAAACCAAGAACAAAGTCCATACTGATATCCTCCCAAGGATTCTCTGGTATAGGTAATGGCTGATACAACCCTGTATTCTGCTTCACTCCTTTCCCCATTTGACATACTCTACAACTATGTACAAATTTCTTGACATCTTGCTGCAACTGTGGCCAATAATAATGTTTACTAACCAGAGCAAGGGTTTTATCTTGACCAAAATGTCCAGCCAATCCTCCACTATGCTTCTCCTTGATGAGATTTTCCCTCATAGAACTTTGTGGAATGCACAATTGGCTCTCTCTGAATAACATTCCATTCTGAATGATGAAATCCAGCCACTTCGTCTTGTCTAGAGTAACAGGTTCTGTACAAGCTTTCCAAGCTTCACCAAAATCAGGATCCTTTGGATACAAATTCTTGAGTTTATTGAACCCAACCACCTCAATCTGCATCTCTGTTAGCAATAGTTTCCTTCTGCTAAGGGCATCTGCAACCCTATTACACTTTCCACTCCTGTGTTTCAAAACAAAGGTATAACTCTGCTAAAATTCAACCCATTTCAAATGCCTTTGATTCAACTTTCCTTGACTATTCAAATATTGCAAAGCTTGATGATCAGTATACAAAACAAACTCCTTAGGAAGAAGATAATGTCTCCAGTTCTTTAATGCCTGAACTATAGCATAAAATTCCTGATCATCAACAAAATATTTTCTCTTGGCATCATTTAACTTCTCACTGAAATATGCAACAGGTTTACCTTCTTAGCTCATAATAGCTCCTATTACAGTACCACTAGCATCACAATCTACTTGAAACACCTTATTAAAATCTGAGAGTGCTAAAATAGGTTGTTCTGTAACTTTTTGTTTCAACAATTGAAAACTCTTTTCTGCCCGATTAGTCCACTTAAACTCTTTTCTATCCCCACTCATTGTTTCAGTCAAGGGTCCACAAATACTGCTAAAATTTATGATAAAATTTCTGTAAAAGCTAGCTAGATAATGAAAATATCTTACCTTAGTAGCACTCCTTGGAGTAGGCCATTCAAGGATAGCCTGTACCTTCTCTGGGTCCATTTTTAGACCTTTTTCTGAAACTACAATTCTCAAATACACTAACTCCTTCTTCACAAAACTGCACTTCTTCAAATTTATCAATAATTTCTCTTCTGTAAGCTTCTCAAATACCATATGAATATGCATCACATGCTCCTCTAATGTCTTTTTAAAGATCAAAATATCATCTAGGTAAACAATGACAAACTTACCCAGAAATTCTTTCAGAACCTTGTTCATGAGCCGCATGAAAGTGCTCGATGCATTGGTTAGCCCAAAAGGCATGACTAACCACTCATACAATCCTTCCTTTGTCTTGAAGGCAGTCTTCCATTCATCTCCTTCTCTGATTCAAATCTGATGATATCCACTCTTCAGATCTATCTTTGACAAATACACAGCTCCACTCAAACAGTCCATAATATCATCCATTCATGGCAATGGAAACCTATACTTGATTGTGATCTTGTTTATTGCCCTAGAGTTTGTACACATCCTCCACTCTCCATTCTTCTTTGGTGCTAATACCACTGATACAACACAGGGACACAGACTCTCATGGATCAATCCTTTTTGCCAAAACTCATGTACTTGTTTGTTCAACTCATCACTTTCTACAGGTGTCATTCTGTGTGCTACTTTATTCAGAAAACTCACTCCTGGAATCAAGTCTATCTGATGACTGATCTTCCTGACTGGTGGTAATCCATCAGGCACATTATCGGATACAATATCCTGAAACTCATTTAACAAATCTGTAACTTCTACAGGAACATATTCTACTTCCTGCTTACCAGCTTTTGGAATTAAATCAAAACACACATGCTCATGCCTCATACCATCTAGAAACTTTCTTCCATCAACAAAAGTTATTCTTGCACTACCACATACCTTTTTTTCTGTGTCATTCAATGGCTTTAGCTTATGTCGCACTCCATCCTTTGTCATAGAATAGGTATTCGCATGACCATCATGTACAACACATCTGTCAAACTGCCATTGTCTACCCAACAAAATATGACATACATCCATAGATATGATATCACACAGTACCTCATCATGGTATCTGTCAATCTTGAACTTCACGAGGCATTGTTCATTGACCATGACCTTGTGGTCATCCTATACCCAGGCAATCTGATATGGATGTGGGTGTTTCTCTCTCTTGAGATTCAACTTTGTCACCATCTCTTCTGACACCAAATTATTAGTGCTTCCACTATCAATAATAACATCACAACACTTACCCTCACACTTGCACCTAGTGTGAAACAGGCTCCTCCTTTATTCAAGTTCATTCTCACCACTCAGTAGTACTGTTCTGTTAATCAGTGTTTCTCCTCTTTTAGCATCTTCAAAATGTGATGATCTGGCATCTTCATCTATATGTGCAACTCTGGCCTAGCCTTCATTTCTCCTGTCTATTCTTCCTTGGCACTGAGGACATTCAAATTCCCTATGACCTTTTTCTCCATAGTGAAAACATGTTCCACAGAAACCTCCTCTTCCAGATCCTTGTCCTCTTCCTTTTCCTGTCTGATCTCTATTATTCTAATCTTGGAAATGATTGAAATTGTTTTCTCACTGATTCTGACTATTACTGGCCTCATCCTTATTTTTTGGATCTTTATTTTAGCCACCATATGACTGTCCACCAGATCTTCCACAATGACCTCTTCCATTTTGCTTGCTCTCAAATTTCTTGTTCATCTTTTCTTCTACTTTCAGTGTAAACTGGTATGCCTCCTCAATACTGTTCATTCGAACTAGATTCAACTCGTCCTAAATGCTTAGCCTCAACCGATTAAGGTAATGGGCAAATTTCTCCTTGTCAGCTTTCGCGTGGCCTGTTTGGATGAGGATTTGATAGAACTCCTGCGTATACTCTTGGAGAGATTTTCCTGCTTGCTTCAAACTTTGCATTTTTCTTAAGTAGGTCAAGCTCATAATCAAAAGGAATGAATTATCACTTCAACTTATCCACCATCCGATCCCATCTTGTGATTTTATCCTTTCCTCTTTGATTTCACTCTAATTGGATCTCCTACCACCAGATCTTCGCATGAAACTTTACTCTGGCTTTCGCAAACTTGACCCGATAAGGATCCTCAATATCTTCATACTTAAAATATTCTTCACATTTGTTGATTTAGTCAATCAACTCATCTGGGTTAAGATTCCCTGAAAATGAAGGAACCTCAATCTTAGCTCTTTTCCCAATCTTGGAAATAGCTTAGAAAAGCCTTTCTTCTTTTGGATTCAAAACTTCAACTTCTTCTCGATCATCATTTCCTTCTTCGGCTTCATCCTCTCTTTCGTTTCTAAGATTAAGATTCATTCCTCTACGAATCTCTTCTTGCAATGCTTGCACTTGTCTCTAGATCTCTCTAACCTCAGGTGTCACAACACTAGCTCTTCTGCCACGTTCCCTTCATGGAGGCATTTTTGCGATGCGCACTGAAACCCTAACCATGGTCCTGGTGCAAACTGCCTCACAGTCAGTGATCTGTTTACACACTCAGGAATTTCTCGCTCTGATACCACTTGATGAATGGTGCTCCCCTTAATGCCAAAAATACATAACAGAAATAGAGAAGCAACAACAATTTGCAAGAATAAAAAATAGGCTTCTTATTATCTCCACAAACGTGGAATTACAAACATTCAGAATTACAATATGCAAAGCCACATGGGCATTCCCCTTACAATATTCTGCAGGACAAAGCCTCGAATTATTACCCAGATCTACCCATAACTTCCCTAGACAACACTACGGGCCTTCTTTATATAGGCAATTTCCACCGCCCGAGAAGGTTCCAGAAATCTAACCATTAAGGCCGACTAACCTTAGCATTTAATTATTTTTCACTTTTATTACAAAAGGGTCGGCTTTAAATATTTACAAAACATGAGATTAGGTAGCCCAATTTCTGGAAGTTATAACTTTTGAATCGTAGCTCCTTTTGGCTATTATAACCACTTTTTCGAAAGGGGAGATCACGATCTACACTGCCTTACTTGCGAAGTGCTTGTCAGCTAGGGGTTCAACTTTGATCCAGAGCCTTTAAGGTCCTAAAAATTGAGCTCAAAGATTTT
>MU225240.1:960067-974030 GCA_018584345.1 Thuja plicata | reverse complement strand
CTCGATCTGAAACTATGGTCTTTGGCAAATCATGTAGCCTCACCACTTCTCTGAAAAATAATTCTGCTACATGAACAACATCATTAGTCTTCTTGCAGGGAATGAAATGTGCCATCTTTGAAAATCTATCAACCACCACAAAAATTGAATCATGTCCCCGCTGAGTGCTCGGTAAACCAAGAACAAAGTCTATACTGATATCCTCCCAAGGATTCTCTAGTATAGGTAATGGATGATACAACCCTGTATTCTGCTTCAATCCTTTCACCATTTGACATACTCTACAACTCTGTAAAAACTTCTTGACATCTTGCTGCAACTGTGGCCAATAATAATTTTCACTAACCAGAGCAAGGGTTTTATCTCGACCAAAATGTCCAGCCAATCCTCCGCTATACTTCTCCTTGATGAGATTTTCCCTCATAGAACTTCGTAGAATGCACAATTAGCTCCCTCTTAATAACATTCCATCCTGAATGATGAAATCCAGCCACTTCATCCTGTCTAGTGTAACAGGTTCTGTACAAGCTTTCCAAGCTTCACCAAAATAAGATCCTCTAGATACAAATTCTTGAGTTCATTGAACCCAACCACCTCAATCTGCATCTTTGTTAGCAATAGTTTCCTTTTGCTAAGGGCATCTGCAACCCTATTAGACTTTCTAGTCTTGTATTTCAAAACAAATGTATAACTCTGCAAAAATTCAACCCATTTCAAATGCCTTTGATTCAACTTTCCTTGACTATTCAAATATTGCAAAGCTTGATGATCAGTATACAAAACAAACTCCTTAGGAAGTAGATAATGTCTCCACTTCTTTAATGCCTGAATGATAGCATAAAATTCATGATCATAAATAAAATATTTTCTCTTGGCATCATTTAACTTCTCATTGAAATATGCGACGGGTTTACCTTCTTGGCTCATAACAGCTCCTATTGCAGTACCACTAGCATCACAATCTAATTGAAACACCTTATTAAAATCTGGGAGTGCTAAAATAGGTTGTTCTATAACTTTTTGTTTCAACAATTGAAAACTCTTTTCTGCCTGATTAGTCCACTTAAACTCTTCTCTATCCCCTGTCATTGTTTCAGTCAAGGGTCCACAAATACTGTTAAAATTTTTGATAAATTTTTTGTAAAAGCTAGCTAGACCATGAAAAGATCTTACCTCCGTAGCACTCCTTGGAGTAGGCCATTCAAGGATAGCCTATACCTTCTCTGAGTCCATTTTTAGACCTTCTACTGAAACTATAAATCCCAAATGCACTAACTCCTTCACAAAACTGCACTTCTTCAAATTTATCACCAATTTCCCTTCTCTCAGCTTCTCAAATACCATACGAATATGCATCACATGCTCCTCCAATGTCTTACTAAAGATCAAAATATCATCTAGGTAAATAATGACAAACTTACTCAAAAATTCTTTTAGAACCTCGTTCATGAGCCGCATGAAAGTGCTCGGTGCATTAGTTAGCCCAAAAGGCATGACTAACCACTCGTACAATCCTTCTTTTGTGTTGAAGGCAATCTTACATTCATCTCCTTCTTTGATTTGAATATGATGATATTCACTCTTCAGATCTATCTTTGAGAAATACACATCTCCACTCAAATAGTCCATAATATCATCCATTCGTGGCAATGGAAACCTGTACTTGATTGTAATCTTGTTTATTACCCTAGAGTCTGTACACATCCTCCACTCTCCATTCTTCTTTGGTGCTAATACCGCTAGTATAGCACAGGGACTCAGACTCTCACGGATCAATCCTTTCTACAACAACTCATGTACTTGTCTATTCAACTGCTCACTTTCTGTAGCTGTCATTCTATGTGCTACCTTATTAGACAAACTCCCTCCTAGAATCAAGTCCATCTAATGACTGATCATCCTGATTGGTGGTAATCCATCAGGCACATTATCGGATAGAATATCCTGGAACTCATTCAACAAATCTGCAACTTCTACATGAACATATTCTACTTCCTCCTTACCAGCTTTTGGAATTAAAGAAAAACACACATGCTCATGCCTCATACCATCTAGGAACTTTCTTCCATCAACAAAAGTTATTCTTTCACTACCACATACCTTTTCTTCTGTGTCATTCAATTGCTTTAGCTTATGTCGCACTCCATCCTTTGTCATGGAATAGGTATTCGCACGACCATCATGTACAACACATCTGTCAAACTGTCATTGTCTACCCAACAACATATGACATACATCCAATGATATGATATCACACAGTACCTTATCATGGTATCTGCCAATCTTGAACTTCGTGAGGCATTGTTCATTGACCATGACCTTGTGGTCATCCTATACCCAGGCAATCCCATATGGATGTGGGTGTTTTTGTCTCTTAAGCTTCAACATTTTCACCATCTCTTCTGACAAAAAATTGTCAGTGCTTGCACTATCAATAATCACATCACAACACTTACCCTCACACTTGCACCTGGTGCGAAATAGGCTCCTCCTTTGTTCAGGTTCATTCTCACCACTCAGTAGGACTCTTCTATTAATCAGTGTTTCTCCTCTTTTAGAATCTTTAGAATAATGATCTGGCATCTTCATCTACATGTGCAACTCTGGCCTGGCCTTCATTTCTCCTGTCTATTCTTCCTTGGCACTAAGGACATTCAAATGCCCTATGCCCTTATTCTCCATAGTGAAAACATGTTCCTTGGAAGCCTCGTCTTCCAGATCCTTGTCCTCTTCCTCTTCCTCTCTGATCTTGGAAATGATTCGAATTGTTTCCTCACTGATTCTGACTATTACTGGCCTCATCCTTCTTTTTCGGATCTTCATTTCGGCCACCATATGACCATCCACCGGATCTTCCACCACGATCTCTTCCATTTTGCTTGCTCTCAAACTTCTTGTTCAGATTTTCTTCTACTTTCAGGGCAAACTAGTATGCCTCTTCAATACTGTTCATTTGAACAGGATTAAACTCCTCCTTAATGCTTGGCCTCAACCCATTAAGGTAATGGGAAAATTTCTCCTTTTCAGCTTCCACATGGCCTGTCCGGATGAGGATTCAATATAACTCCTCCATAGGACATATTTTCCTTCTTGCTTCAAACTTTGCATTTTCTTTAGTAGGTCAAGCTCATAATCAACAAGAATGAACTATCGCTTTAACTTATCCACCATCCGATCCCAGCTCGTGATTTTATCCTTTCCTCTTCAATTTCGCTCCAATTGGATCTCCTGCCACCAGATCTTTGCATGACCCTTTAGTCTAGCCTTCACAAACTTGACCCAATCAGGATCCTCAATATCTTCATACTCAAAATATTCTTCAAATTCATTGATCCATTCAATCAACTCCTTTGGGTTAAGATTCCTTGAAAATGTAGGAACCTCAATCTTAGGTCTTTTCCCAATCTTGGAAATGGCTCAGAAAAGCCTTTCTTCTTCTGGATTCAAAATTTCAACTTCTTCTTGATCATCATTTCCTTCTTCGCCTTCATCCTCACTTTCGTTTCTAACATTAAGATTCATTCCTCTATGAATCTCTTCTTGCAATGCTCGCACTTGTCTCTGGAGCTCTCTAACCTCAAGTGTCACAAAAATAGCTCTTCCACCACATTCCCTTCATGGAGGCATTTTTGTGATGGACACTGAAATCCTAACCACGGTCCTGGTGTAAATTGTCTCACAGTCGGTGATCTATTTATACACTCAGGAACTTCTCGCTCTGATACCACTTGATGAAGGGTGCTCCCCTTAATGCCACAAACACATAATAGAAACAAACAAGCAACAACAATTTGCAAGAACAGAAAATGGGCTTCTTATTATCTCTACAAATGTGAAATTACAAACTTTCAAAATTATAATATGCAAAGCCACATGGGCATTCCTCTTATAATATTCTGTAGGACAAAGCCTCAAATTATTACCCAGATCTACCCAGAACTACCCTAGACAACACTATGGGCCTTGTTTATATAGGCAATTTCCACTTCCCGAGAAGGTTCTAGAAATCTAGCCATTAAGGCCGACTACCCTTAGCATTTAATTATTTTTCACTTTTATTACAAAAGGGTCGGCTTTAAATATTTACAAAACATGAGATTAGGTAGCCCAAATTACAGAAGCCATAACTTTTGAACCATAGCTCCGCTTGACTATTATAACCACTTTTCAGAAAGGGGAGATCACGATCTACAGTGCTTGATTGGGAAAGTGCCAGTCAACCGAGGGTTCGACCTCTATCTAGAGCCTCTAAGGTCCTGAAAATTGAGCTCAAAGACTTTGCACCCTAAAATCTCAATAGTACATCCTTAATAACTTTGCCAATACAGATGATCTGGCAATGAAATTCAACTGGCATTATTATATGACTAAGATTATCCTTCACTAGGAAATTAGAACATTCCATGTTCAAATTACCAACTTACTAAAAATATTAAGTTTCCAAAAATAGCAAATTTGTACAAAATAGCCCTTATTGAATAGAAAAACACATAGTTTTGGGTCATGCAAGATTGCCCTTACACCCAGGATGCTCCTGCATCAGACACCCGAGGTAATTTGTGAAGTGACCCTGTCATGACTCAGGTGCGCAGAGGAAAACCAAGACAGTTAACCTCCTCCCTTGTCAGGCATGATGAATCTTCAACAGGTCATCCTTTCCACTTGACCAGATATTCTTCATATGTCTTGTTCCTTGTGATTCTACCAACAAGACTATCTAGTATGTCTTCAATATCCTTGATATCTGAACTACTTGCTGGAATACTCCACTGTGCCGCTGTGATCTCATCTTCAACACCTCCTTCATGATACTCTGTAAAATATGAAATGTTAAACACTGGTGAAATATTCAGCTCACTAGGCAATTCTACCTCATATGCATTTCCTGAATCATGCTTCTTCAGTATCTTACATGGTCCAAACTTCTTCATTTTCAACTTCTTATATGTGCCAATAGGAAATCGCTCATTCCACAAATGAACCATGACTTCATCCCCAACCTGAAATTCCTTATGTCTTCTTTTCTCATCTGTCTTAGCCCTATACTATAAATTTATTTTGGTAATGTGCTTCCTCACTTCCTCATGGATGTTCTTCAAGTGTTCTGCAAAATCCTTAGCTTCAACACTGCTTATTTCTCCTTTATCTATCTTTCTCAATTTAGATGCATTTCTTGGACTACTTCCATATACAATCTGGAATGGTGATTTACCAGTGCTCCTATTGACAGAATTATTGTATGTAAATTCTACCTGTGGTAAAATCAAATCCCATCCTGTTGGCTTATCTGCAACCAAATATCTCAGCAAATTCCCCAAACTCCTATTCACCACCTCTTTCTGTCCATCTGTCTGTGGATGATACGGCGAACTGAACTTCAAATATATCTTCAACTTCTTCCACATCGTATGCAAGAAATATCCAACAAACTTAGTGTCTCAATCTGAAACTATGGTCTTTGGCAAACCATGTAGCCTCACCACTTCTCTAAAAAATAATTCTGCTACATGAACAACATCATTAGTCGTCTTGCAGGGAATGAAATGTGCCATCTTCAAAAATCTGTCAACCACGACAAAAATTGAATCATGTCCCCGCTGAGCCCTTGGTAAACCAAGAACAAAGTCCATACTGATATCCTCCCAAGGATTCTCTGGTATAGGTAATGGCTGATACAGCCCTGTATTCTGCTTCACTCCTTTCGCCATTTGACATACTCTACAACTCTATACAAACTTCTTGACATCTTGCTGCAACTGTGGCCAATAATAATTTTCACTAACCTGAGAAAGGGTTTTATCTTGACCAAAATGTCCAGCCAATCCTCCGCTATGCTTCTCCTTGATGAGATTTTCCCTCATAAAACTTTGTGGAATGCACAATTGGCTCCCTCTGAATAACATTCCATCCTGAATGATTAAATCCAACCAATTCCTCCTGTCTAGAGTAACAGGTTCTGTACAACCTTTCCAAGCTTCACTAAAATTAGGATCCTTTGGATACAAATTCTTGAGTTCATTGAACCCAACCACCTCAATCTGCATCTCTGTTAGCAATAGTTTCCTTCTGCTAATGGCATCTACAACCCTATTAGACTTTCCACTACTGTGTTTCAAAACAAATGTATAACTCTGCAAAAATTCAACCCATTTCAAATGCCTTTGATTCAACTTTCTTTGACTATTCAAATATTGCAAAGCTTGATGATCAGTATACAAAACAAATTCCTTAAGAAGAAGATAATGTCTCCACTTCTTTAATGCCTGAACTATAGCATAAAATTCCTGATCATAAATAGAATATTTTCTCTTGGCATCATTTAACTTCTCATTAAAACATGCAACAAGTTTACCTTCTTGGCTCATAACAGCTCGTATTGCAGTACCACTAGCATCACAACCTACTTGAAACACCTTATTAAAATCTGGGAGTGCTAAAACAGGTTGTTCTGTAACTTTTTTTTTTAACAATTGAAAACTCTTTTCTGCTCCATTAGTCCACTTAAATTCTTTTCTATCCCCTCTCATTGTTTCAGTCAAGGGTCCACAAATACTGCTAAAATTTCTGATAGACTTTTTGTAAAAGCTAGCTAGACCATGAAAAGATCTTACCTCAGTAGAACTCCTTGGAGTAGGCCATTCAAGGATAGCCCTTAGCTTCTCTGGGTCTATTTTTAGTTCTTTTGCTGAAACTACAAATCCCAAATACACTAACTCCTTCACAAAAATCCACTTCTTCAAATTTATCAACAATTTCTCTTCTCTCAGCTTCTGTAATACCATACGAATATGCATCACATGCTCCTCCAATGTCTTACTAAAGATCAAAATATCATCTAGGTAAACAATGACAAACTTACCCAAATATTATTTCAGAACCTCGTTCATGAGCCGCATGAAAGTGCTCGGTGCATTGGTTAGCGCAAAAGGAATGATTAACCCCTCGTACAATCCTTCCTTTGTCTTGAAGGTAGTCTTCGATTCATCTCCTTCTCTGATTCGAATCTGATGATATCCACTCTTCAGATCTATCTTTGAGAAATACACAGGTCCACTCAAACAGTCTATAATATCATCCATTCGTGGCAATGGAAACCTGTACTTGATTATGATCTTGTTTATTGCCCTAGAGTCTGTACACATCCTCCACTCTCCATTCTTTTTTGGTGCTAATACCACTGGTACAACATAGGGACTCAGACTCTCATGGATCAATCCTTTCTGCAACAACTCATGTACTTGTCTGTTCAACTCCTCACTTGCTACAGGTGTCATTTTGTGTGCTGTCTTATTTGACAAACTCACTCCTGGAATCAAGTCCATCTGATGACTGATCTTCCTGACTGGTGGTAATCCATTGGGCACATTATCAGATATAATATCCTGAAACTCATTCAACAAATCTGCATCTTCTACAGGAATATCTTCTACTTCCTCCTTACCATCTTTTGGGATTAAAGCAAAACACACATGCTCATGCCTCATACCATCTAGGAACTTTCTTCCATCAACAAAAGTTATTCTTTCACTACCACATACCTTTTCTTCTATGTCATTGAATGGCTTTAGCTTATGTCACATTCCATCCTTTATCACAGAATATGTATTCGCATGACCATCATGTACAACACATCTATCAAACTGCCATGGTCTACCCAACAACATATGACATACATCCATAGATATGATATCACATAGTACCTCATCATGGTATCCGCCAATCTTGAATTTCACGAGGCATTCTTCATTGACCATGACCTTGTGGTCATCTTTTACCCAGGCAATCCGATATGGATGTGGGTGTTTCTGTCTCTTAAGCTTCAACTTTGTCACCATCTTTTCTGACACCAAATTGTCAGTGCTTCCACTATCAATAATCACATCACCACACTTACCCTCACACTTGCACCTGGTGTGAAACAGGCTCCTCCTTTGTTTAGGTTCATTCTCACCACTTAGTAGGACTCTTCTGTTAATCAGCATTTCTCCTCTTTCAGCATTTTCAGAATGTGATGATCTGGCATCTTCATCTACATGTGCAACTCTAGCCTAGCCTTCATTTCTCCTATGTACTCTTCCTTGGTGCTGAGGACATTAAAATGCCCTATGACCTTCTTCTCCACAGTGAAAACATGTTCCACGGAAGCCTCCTCTTCCAGATCCTTGTCCTCTTCCTCTTCCTCTCTGATCTCTATTATTCTGATCTTCGAAATGATTAGAATTGTTTCCTCACTGATTCTGACTGTTACTGGCCTCATCCTTCTTTTTCAGATCTTCATTTTGGCCACCATATGACCGTCCACTAGTTTTCCCACCATTGTTAGATTTGAGAAAAACAAATCCACCCAAGAACACCTGCATACAATACTGTCACAGAGTGGAAGCAAAGACAGAAAGAAGAACAGAGAGCTACGACGACCAAAAAACCAGAGACATAAAAATCATGTTGAAAGAAAAAAGATTCTATTATCAACAACTGAATTACAAAATTAAATCTCCTTAATTAAAAGAAAAGCGGTGAGTCCTTATAAAAGGATACCGAAACCCTAAAGGGGAAAACCCTAAAGACTAATAAGCTGCCTAAGTATAACTTAAGCATAGAGTATAATAGACTAATAATTAAATGATTTAATTATTAGCTATACTATGACTACTCTAACACCCCCCCTTAAGTGTAACTTAAGGAGAAACAAAATAGCTAAAGACTACTGCAGAAAGTAGGAAAGATGGGTCCCGACAACAAGGCCTGATCAGGTACCCAAGTACAAGAAATAAACTAGATGAAAGAAACTAAGCCTTCAATCTAGAGAAAGTCCCAGAGAGAGGAACAAGAATGAGCAAGAAGCATCTCTGAAGCATGAAGCTATAAACTCTGTCAGAAGAGACTACTGGAATCCCCACTAAAGTGCATGACCAGGTAGAGAAGACAATGTCTAAAGAGCTGATCAATCAAACCAGGAAGCAATAGAACCAACAGGTGAATCCCCCCATAATGCTAAACCGGGAGAGGTGACAGGAACACTGAAATGCAATGCCAGAAACATCTACAGAAGATAGAACTAGGAACACCAACAGTGCAACAGAAGTACAAACATAGCATAAAGGGTGGTGTCACCGACACACAGTATGGGCTAATGTCATGGAAGGTACGCTCACTTGAAAAAGGTGGATGAGCCTAAAATGACATAATCATCTTAACCCCCCATGGCACTTTATAACAGAGTGTGAGTATAAAAATCATACAAGGTGTACAAGATCCCAAAAATGTAGAAGTAGGCACTTTATCTCAGTGCATTTACAGAACAAAGATGCAACAGTAGAGATACAACAAGCTCAGAAGTCAAAAAGAAGAGTGAGCTAGAAAAATAGAATAGGAGATCCCAGGACCTGTAGAACCCAAGAAATCCACCAGAGTGAAAAAATTTCAAAACTCGAAGGAGAGATAACTTGGAGAAAAAGCTAAAAAAAATACTCCTACAACCGAATAGTTCACTAAACCAGCTTTCTGACGATATTTGGTTTGCCAAAAATAGAGTTCGGATGAGCCAAATATGGCTCCCGGAAGGCAAAAACACATATCAGACTTTAATAGAAAAAAATGCTATCAAAATAGCAGCCTCAAAAAACCAAATCACCATAGTTGAAAAGAGCTCAGAAAGAGCTTTCCAACGATATAACAAAGTCCAAAAAATTCCTCCGTATGCTCTAGATAGAGCCAAAAAGGTGAAAAGGGCTCAAAAATGCCCTAAAGGCCTGGTTTTAAGCCCCAGGGGCTAAAAAAAATTGGCCCCCGGGCGCATGGCGCGCACCGGGGGCTGGGCTGAAGCCCCTGGTCTACCATATGACCTGCCACTAGGCTTAAATGCCCGCGGGGGCTATCAAAAAACCCGCCACCGGCGGGGTGGTGACCGGGCGGAGGCCTGGTGGCGCGGAGGTGGGATCGGCGGGGAAGGCCGGTGGTGGTGGGCTGGAGCGGCGGGGAAGACCGGGCGGCGGGGGCCGCTGAGAGGTGTGCATCGGGGAGAAGAGTAGTGTGGAGGTCGGGGAATGGCAGAGCAGGTCGCACGGGCGGCAGAGCCTGAGGGGCAGTGGCGGAACCCGCAGGGTAGATGGAGGTGCTGCTGGCGGTGGCCGAGCCTCAATGGAGCGGTGGCGGCCCGGCGGTGGTGCCATTTAAAACATACTACACATGCCCAAAAATCATTTAAAAATGAATTTTTTTTAAATTTTTTTCTCGAAAACTGTGCCCGTACGGCCCTAGAAGGAGAAATTTTTTCTCCCAGAGGCTCCGGTGTCCAAACCGGATGTACCTTATATGGATTCTGGGGTTTTTAGGACTTTTGGATGCAACCGTGAGG
This sequence comes from Thuja plicata, assembly GCA_018584345.1. NCBI lineage: Eukaryota > Viridiplantae > Streptophyta > Pinopsida > Cupressales > Cupressaceae > Thuja > Thuja plicata. The sequence goes on along the minus strand of MU225240.1, from coordinate 963,673 downwards.
TTAGTTTTGGTCCAAAGTGCCTAAAAAACAAAGACCCCCCAGAACCAATGAAAAATATTAAGAAAACCTCTGAAACCCTCTGTGTCTGGTACGCTTCAACTAAATACGAACAGCGAGCAACAAGCGAGCTCTGATACCATGTTAGGTTTGAGAAAAACAAATCCACCCAAGAACACCTACATGTAATACTGTCATAGAGTAGAAGCAAAGACAGAAAGAAGAATAAAGAGCTATGGCGGCCAAAAAACCAGAGACATAAAAATCATGTTCAAAGAAAAAAGCTTCTATTATCAACAACTAAATTACAAAATACAATCTCCTTAATTAAAAGAAAATTGGTGAGTCCTTATAAAAGGATACCAAAACCCTAAAGACTAATAAGCTGCCTAAGTATAACTTAAGCATAGAGTATAATAGCCTCATCCTTCTTTTTTGGATCTTCATTTCGGCCACCATATGACCGTCCACAATTTCTTCCACCACGACCTCTTCCATTTTGCTTGCTCTCAAACTTCTTGTTCAGCTTTTCTTCTACTTTCAAGGCAAACTGGTATGCCTCCTCAACATTGTTCATTCAAACAAGATTCAACTCTTCCTGAATGCTTGGCCTCAACCCATTAAGGTAACGGGCAACTTTATCCTTGTCAGCTTTCGCATGGCCTATTCGGATGAGGATTCGATAGAACTCCTCCATATACTCTTGGACATATTTTCCTGCTTGTTTCAAACTTTGCATTTTCTTTAGTAGGTCAAGCTCATAATCAACAGGAATGAACTATCACTTCAACTTATCCACCATCCGATCCCATCTCATGATTTTATCCTTTTCTCTTCGATTTCACTCTAATTGGATCTCATGCCACCAGATCTTTGCATGACCCTTTAGTCTGGCCTTCGCAAACTTGACCCGATAAGGATCCTCAATATCTTCATACTCAAAATATTCTTCACATTCGTTGATCCAGTCAATCAACTCCTCAAGGTTAAGATTCCCTGAAAATGTAGGAACCTCAATCTTAGGTCTTTTCCCAATCTTGGAAATGGCTCGGAAAAGCCTTTCTTCTTCTGAATTCAAAACTTCAACTTTTTCTTGATCATCACTTCCTTCTTTGGCTTCATCCTCACTTTCATTTCTAACATTAAGATTCATTCCTTTGTGAATCTCTTCTTGCAATGCTTGCACTTGTCTCTAGAGCTCTCTAACCTCAGGTGTCACAACACCAGCTCTTCCGCTACGTTCCTTTCGTGGAGGCATTTTTGCTATGCGCGCTGAAACCCTAACCACAGTCTTGGTGCAAACTGCCTCACAGTCGGTGATCTTTTTACACACTCAGGAACTTCTCACTCTGATACCACTTGATGAAGGGTGCTCCCCTTAATGCCACAAACACATAATAGAAACAGAGAAGCAACAATAATTTGCAAGAACAGAAAATGAGCTTCTTATTATCTTCACAAATGTGGAATTACAAACTTTCAGAATTACAATATGCAAAGCCACATGGGCATTCCCTTTACAATATTCTGTAGGACAAAGCCTCGAATTATTACCCAGATCTACCCAGAACTTCCCTAGACAACACTACGGGCCTTATTTATATAGGCAATTTCCATCACCCGAGAAGGTTCTAGAAATCTAGCCATTAAGGCCGACTACCCTTAGCATTTAATTATTTTTCACTTTTATTACAAAAGGGTCGGCTTTAAATATTTATAAAACATGAGATTAGGTAGCCCAACTTTCGGAAGTCATAACTTTTGAACCGTAGCTCCGTTTGTCTATTATAACCACTTTCTGAAAATGGGAGATCGCGATCTACAATGTGTGACTGGAAAAATGCTAGTCAACCATGGGTTTGATTTGGATACGGAGCCTCTAAGGTCCTAAAAATTGAGCTCAAAGATTTTGCACCCTAAAATCTCAACAGTAAATCCTTAATAACTTTGCCAATACAGATGATCTGGCAATGAAATTCAACTGGCATTCTTATATGACTAAGATGAACCTTCACCTAGAAAAATTAGAACATTTCGAGTTCAAAAGACCAACTCACTAAAAATTGTAAGTTTCCAAAAATTGCAACTTTGTACAAAATAGCCCTTATTGAATAGAAAAACACATATTTTTGGGTGATGCAAGATTGCCCTTACACCTAGGATGCTCATGCATCAGACACCCCAGGTAATTTGAGAAGTGACCCTGTCACGACTCAGGTGTGCAGAGGAAAACCAAGACAGTTAACCTCCTCCCTTGTCAGCCATGATGAATCTTCAATAGGTCATCTTTTCCACTTGACCAGATATTCTTCATATGTCCTATTTCTTGTGCTTCTACCAACACGACTATCCAGTATGTCTTCAATCTCCTTGATATCTGAACTACTTGCTGAAATACTCTACTGTGCCGTTGTGATCTCATCTTTAACACCTCCTTCATGATACTCTGTCAAATCTAAAATGTTAAACACTGGTGAAATATTCAGCTCACTAGGCAATTCTACCTCATGCATTTTCTGAATCATGCTTCTTCAGTATCTTACATGGTCCAAACTTCTTCATTTTCAACTTGTTATATGTACCAACTGGAAATCGCTCTTTCCACAAATGAATCATGACTTCATCCCCAACCTGAAATTCCTTATGTCTCCTTTTCTCATCTGCCTTAGCCTTATACTATGCATTCATTTTGGTAATGTGCTTCCTCACTTCCTCATGGATGTTCTTTAAGTGTTCTGCAAAATCCTTAGCTTCAGCACTGCTTATTTCTCCTTTATCTATCTTCGTCAATTCAGATGTGTTTCTTGGACTACTTTCATAGACAATCTAGAATGGTGATTTACCAGTGCTCCTGTTGAAAGAATTATTGTATGCAAATTCTGCCTATGGTAAAATCAAATCCCATCCTGTTGGCTTATCTCCAACCAAACATCTCAGCAAATTCCCCAAACTCCTATTCACCACCTCTGTCTGTCCATCAGTCTATGGATGATGTGATGAATTGAACTTCAAATGTATCTCGATCTTCCACAACGTACACCAGAAATATCCATCAAACTTAGTGTCTCGATCTGAAAATATGGTCTTTGGAAAACCATGTAGCCTCACCACTTCCCTGCAAAATAATTCTACTACATGAACATCATCATTAGTCTTCTTGCAGGGTATAAAATGTGCCATCTTCAAAAATCTGTCAACCACCACAAAAATTGAATTATGTCCCCGCTGAGTCCTTGGTAAACCAAGAACAAATTCCATACTAATATCCTCCCAAGGATTCTCTGGTATAGGTAATGGCTAATATAACCCTGTATTCTGCTTCACTCCTTTCACCATTTGACATACTCTACAACTCTTTACAAACTTCTGGACATCTTGCTCCAACTATGGCCAATAATAATTTTCACTAACCAGAGCAAGGGTTTTATCTCGACCAAAATGTCTAGCCAATCCTCCACAATGCTTCTCCTTTATGAGATTTCCCCTCATAGAACTTCATGGAATGCACAATTGGCTCCCTCTGAATAACATTCCATCCTGAATGATGAAATCTAGCCACTTCGTCCTGTCTAGAGTAACAGGTTCTGTACAAGCTTTCCAAGCTTCACC
>MU225240.1:938117-948690 GCA_018584345.1 Thuja plicata | reverse complement strand
GGTAAACAATGACAAACTTACCCAGAAATTCTTTCAGAACCTCGTTCATGAGCCGCATGAAAGTGATCGGTGCATTGGTTAGCCCAAAAGGCATGACTAACCACTTGTACAATCCTTCCTTTGTCTTGAAGGTAGTCTTCCATTCATCTCTTTCTCTAATTTGAATCTAATGATATCCACTCTTCAGATCTATCTTTGAGAAATACACAGCTCCATTGAAACAGTCCATAATATCATCCATTCGTGGCAATGGAAACCTGTACTTGATTGTTATCTTCATTATTTTCCTAGAGTCTGTACACATCCTCCAATCTCCATTCTTCTTTGGTGCTAATACCGCTGGTATAGCACAGGGACTCAGACTCTCACGGATCAATCCTTTTTGCAACAACTCATGTACTTGTCTATTCAACTCCTCACTTTCTGCAGGTGTCATTCTGTGTACTGCCTTATTCGGCAAACTCGCTCTTGGAATCAAGTCCATCTGATGACTGATATTCCTAACTGGTGGTAATCCATCAGGCACATTATCAGATACAATATCCTGAAACTCATTCAAAAAATCTGTAACTTCTATAGGAACATCTTCTACTTCCTCCTTACCAGCTTTTGGAATTAAAGCAAAATACACATGCTCATGCCTCATACCATCTAGGAACTTTCTTCCATCAACAAAACTTATTCTTGCACTACCACATACCTTTTCTTCTGTGTCATTCAATGGATTTAGCTTATGTCACACTCCATCCTTTGTCACAGAATAGGTATTCGCATGACCATCATGTACAACACATCTGTCAAACTGCCATGGTCTACCCAACAACATATGACATACATCCATAGATATGATATCACACAGTACCTCATCATGGTATCTGCCAATCTTGAACTTCACGAGGCATTGTTCATTGACCATGACCTTGTGGTCATCCTATACCCAGACAATCCAATATGGATGTGGGTGTTTCTGTCTCTTGAGCTTCAAATTTGTCACCATCTCTTTTGACACCAAATTGTCAGTGCTTCCACTATCAATAATCACATCACAACACTTACCCTCACACTTTTACCTTGTGCGAAACAGGCCCCTCCTATGTTCAGGTTCATTCTCACCACTCAGTAGGACTCTTCTGTTAATCATCATTTCTCCTCTTTCAGCATCTTCAGAATGTGATGATCTAGCATCTTCATCTACATGTGCAACTCTGGCCTGGCCTTCATTTCTCCTGTTTATTCTTCCTTGGTGCTGAGGACATTCAAATTCCCTATAAACTTCTTATCCACAGTGAAAACATGTTCCACGGAAGCCTCCTCTTCCAGATCCTTGTCCTCTTCCTCTTCCTCTCTAATCTCTATTATTATGATCTTGAAAACAATTGGAATTTTTTCCTGACTGATTTTGACTATTACTGGCCTCATCCTTCTTTTTTGGATCTTCATTTCGGCCACCATATGACCGTCCACCAGATCTTCCACCACGACCTCTTCCATTTTGCTTTCTTTCAAACTTCTTGTTCAGCTTTTCTTATACTTTTAGGGCAAACTGGTATGCCTCCTCAATACTATTCATTTGAACCAGATTGAACTCCTCCTGAATACTTGGCCTCAACCCATTAAGGTAACGGGCAACTTTCTCCTTATCAGCTTTCGCATGGTCTATTCGGATGAGGATTCGATAGAACTCCTCCGTATACTCTTGGACAGATTTTCCTGCTTGCTTCAAACTTTGCATTTTCTTCTGTAGGTCAAGCTCATAATCAACAAGAATGAACTATCACTTCAAATTATCCACCATCCGATCCCATCTCATGATTTTATCCTTTCCTCTTTGATTTCACTCCAATTGGATCTCCTGCCACCAGATCTTCGTATGACCCTTTAGTCTGGCTTTCACAAACTTGACCCGATCAAGATCCTTAATATCTTCATACTCAAAATATTCTTCACATTTGTTGATCCAGTCAATCAAATCCTCTAGGTTAAGATTTCCTGAAAATGTAGGAACCTCAATCTTAGGTCTTTTCCCAATCTTGGAAATGGCTCAGAAAAGCCTTTCTTCTTCTGGATTCAAAACTTCAACTTCTTCTTGATCATCATTTCCTTCTTCGGCTTCATCCTCACTTTTGTTTCTAACATTAAGATTCATTCCTCTGTGAATCTCTTCTTGCAATGCTCGCACTTGTCTCTGGAGCTCTCTAACCTCAGGTGTCACAACACCAGCTCTTCTGCCATGTTCCCTTCATGGAGGTATTTTTGCAATGCGTGCTGAAACCCTAACCACGGTCCTGGTGCAAACTGCATCACAGTCGGTGATCTTTTTACACACTCAGGAACTTCTCACTCTAATACCACTTGATGAAGGGTGCTCCCCTTAATGCCACAAACACATAACAAAAATAGAGAAGCAACAACAATTTGCATGAACAAAAAATGGGCTCCTTATTATCTCCACAAATGTGGAATTACAAACTTTTAGAATTACAATATGCAAAGCCACATGGGCATTCCCCTTACAATATTCTGTAGGACAAAGCCTCAAATTATTATCCAGATCTACCCATAACTGCCCTAGACAACACTACGGACCTTCTTTATATAGGCAATTTCCACTGCTCGAGAAATTTCTAGAAATCTAGCCATTAAGGCCGACTACCCTTAGCATTTAATTATTTTTCACTTTTATTACAAAAGGGTCAACTTTAAATATTTAGAAAACATGAGATTAGGTAGCCCAACTTTTGGAAGCCATAAATTTTGAACCGTAGCTCCGTTTGGTTATTATAACCACTTTTCAGAAAGGGGAGATCGCGATCTACAGTGCTTGACTAGCGAAGTGCTAGTTAGCTAGGGGTTCAAACTTGATCTGGAGCCTCTAAGGTCCTGAAAATTGAGCTCAAAGATTTTGCACCCTAAAATCTCAACAATAAATCCTTATTAACTTCGCCAATACATATTATCTGGCAATGAAATTCAACTGGCATTCTTATATGACTAAGATGAACCTTCACCTGGAAAATTAAAACATTCTGAGTTCAAATGACCAACTTACTAAAAATAGTAAGTTTCCAAAAATAGAAAATTTGTACAAAATAGTCCTTATTGAATAGAAAAACACATATTTTTGGGTGATGCAAGATTGCCCTTACACCTAGGATGCTCCTGCATCATAATGTGTGGATCTTCTTCTGTGCCTAGGTTGATTGGAATAGTATCTTCAATGATCATAGAGGACACTTCTGGTTCTAAAGATATAAATGAAAATTTAGCCTCTCCCTCCTCTAGCACCTTGGAAAGGTTTTCACTAGAGGAAGTGTCCTTTATTTTATCTTTTTCTTCATCCAAAGGTGCCTGCGAGAGGTTTTCACCAGAGGATGTATTTTTTTCTTTTTGATTTTTATTTTCTTTTTTATTTTTGTGACTGAGAGAGTTGACTGGCTACCAAAGTAGGCTTGTTCACTGTAGTGGATCTGATGTTCATATTCTAGGAGATTCTTAAGTCTAAAGAGGGATAAAACTGCCTCATCCAAATCACAAACATCCAAAGCTGGTGGTGAGTCTTGCTGATCCTAGTCAATTAATTCAAGGTTTGTGAGGGGTAGACGAGGGGATGAAAGGTCAGATTGGGTGATAGTGAAGACATGGTGATTTTTGTTTAGGTCATCTTCAATATAGTGAAAAGGAATTTTGAAGAACTCTTCCTCATTGTCTGAATCTGAGGCAGCTAGACAATAATCCTTAACGAAGTTAGTCTTGGTCTCTACGGAACCCAAACTGTGTCCTTTAGGATAGCCATTGGCTATTATGATCTTTTTCTTACCTATCTCATTAGCTCCAAGGCCAATGCCATGATATCCCATGCTTTTGACAATGGGAGTAACCTTAGGATACTTTCCTTTAGGGAAAATTATAGGTCGTTCTTTTTCATCATTATAGAGCCAATCAAGGACACTATATTCCTTGTGTTCATCTGATAGGGACCCCCAATGTTCAAAAATAGCTGATTTGCAGTGCATAAGTGCTTTATCTTTGGAGAGGGGTAATGGCGATGGTCTTCCATAAGACTTTGGAGACAAAGGGAGTTTCCCAATACATAGAGCACTTTCAAATTTATACTCTCCCATGCCTTTATCTGTAAATGTGGCCTTTGCTTCAGATGAGGAGGATTTGTCTTCAATAGCCTTGTCTTCAGTAACTTTTTCCTTTCCCTTGGATTGCTCAGCTGGTGTTTTTGATGTCTTTTTTGGAACTAATGGAGTGTTTGAAACAGGGGATTCTTGATTGAAGTGCTGGCCAAATTCATTCAACAGATAGTAGTTAGCTTGTTTGCCTTCCAATCTTTTGCAGTATTGAAAGGGCTCAGGATCTCCAGGAATTGTGATTTGTCTACCGTGATGTGGGAAATTTAGACATTGATGATAAGTAGAGGGTACACCTTTGATAGTGTGTATCCATGGATGTCCCAGCAAGATGTTATAAGGGAGATCTAGATCTAGTACATGACAAACAGTTTCAACCAGGGCCGGGCCCACTTTTAAGGGTAGTGTGATCAAACCCTTTCTTTCTCATTCAAGATCATCATAGGCTTTTATTGTGATTAGTTTATCTACATCAATGAGGTCCTCAGAAAGACCAATATTATGAATCATTTCCAATGTGCACAAATTTAAGCCAGATCCACCATCTATGAGGACTCATTTTACTCTTGTGGAGCGGATTTTGCCTTCTATATGGAGGGACTTATTATGATGAGGATTAGGACCACCAAAGTCCTTATCAGTGAAGAATATATGTTCTTGTGTGGCTAGGTTCCCTATCATAGCTTTGAATTGTGCAACATTGATGTTCTTAGGGATACGTGATTCATTTAGAGCTTTATCAAGGATTTCTCTATGAATTGGCAAAGTTGTCAAGAGCTTCAGAATGGATATCTGTGCAGGTGTCTTTCATAACTAGTCCAATAAGTCAAAATGTGAAGTAGGTCGAGTAGCAGTAGATGGTGTAGTTGGTGGATTTGCAGATGTAGAAGGTTTATCAGCAGCTTGGATAGTGACTCTGGGTCTACGTGTAATAGCATTACAATCAACAGCTTTGAGGATAATGGTATTGACATGCGTGTCAGATTCTTCAATGCGGTCACAAAAAGAGTGAAACCCAAAGATATCATTTTCACTTAAACTCCCACACGTTTGATCATGGCCTATAATAGTATTGGTAGAATAGTCACATGGGATCACGTTGGATGCATTATTTTGATTATGAGGTGGGAAGGGCTGATTGTGGACTTTGAGTTTTGCATTAGATAAGGATTCATTCTAACCTTCAACTTCAATTTTCCCATCCTCAATGAGATCTTGCACAAAGTGTCTAAGCTTCATGCATTTCCTGGTATCATGCCCCTTGATGTGATGATAATCACAATACTCATTATCTCTATACCAAATAGGTTTTGGTTGATTCTCATCAAAAGGTCAAGTATTTGGGTAGACTATCATTCCTTGATCAGCCAGTTGTTTGAAGATCACATCTAGAGGTTCTGCCAAAGCTGTGAATTGTCACCATTGTTGATTGTCATTATTATTGTTGTTTTTATTATTGTTGCTGTTATTGGTGTAGTTGTTGTGAGGAAATAAGAATGATTGATTGCGTGGCTGTTGATTGTTGTTTTGATTATTCTGATTCTGATTTTGATTTTGGTTGTTGTTGCGATTATGATTGTTATTGCGATTGTTTTGATTGTTATTGTTGGATGCTTGGACATTTTGGACATGCTTGGCATCAGTCACTCCATCATTGACAACTCCTTTGTTTTTACTCCAAAATTTTGGTTTATCATTATTGGAAGGATTATAATGTTTGATGCTACCTCTTTGTAAAAGGCCATCTTCAATGTCATTTCCCTTCTTGAAAAGGGATTCAAAGGTGTCAGGTGAAGCTATTTTCATTTGGAAAGACATCTCAGAGATTAAATTATTTTTGAAGATGTCAATCAAGTGACTATCAGGTATTTTCCATGGCATGCAATTTGCAATATGTCTCCATCGTTGTAAGAAACTAGCAAAGGTTTCTCCATTCTTTCGTTTAGTATTGCACAAATCATTGAGTGTTGCTTGATGCTCAATGTTATACGATTATTTTCCAAAAAAATTCTTTGCAAGATTAGAGAAAGTAGAGATTGACCCATAAGGAAGGGCCATGAACCATTCCAAGGCTGCATCTCCAAGACTCCTAGTGAAGAGTCTTTTTAAGTAATTCTCATTATAGGTGACCTCTTGAAATGCAATGTAAAACTCTTTGAGATGTTGTAGAGGACATGTTTCACCTTTGTATTTCTCAAATTTAGGCATCTCAAAGTTTGGTGGGAATGGTTGCATCGTGATAGACTTGTCAAATAGATAGGGACAAATCTCCTCAAAATAAAACTCTTTCTTGCCCCCATTCTGTAAGCCTTGTACAATGTTCTTAAGCTCATTGAATTGTTGGGTAAAGTCTAGAGTATTCTGTGTGAGAAATGGGGGTACATAACCTCTGCCTCCTTCAAATTGTCCAGCTGAAAAGCCCGTGGAGGTCATACCAATAGTAGGAGGAGGTATATATTTATAGGCTCGTGACATATTGGTTGTAGATGTTTTTGCCCCCATTGTTTGAAAAAAAGATGAAGACAAGGGCATGGAAATATACCCTATGTTATTGACATTAGCACTTGCTCCTTGAGTCATTTTCATTTGAGTACTATTATGTGTATTATTGTTCGGCAAAGCACTTATGATCTGTTGAATTTTTTCAGGTGTCAATTGAGGTATTGATGCAGTTGTTGACATAGGTGATGATGTAGGTACTAATGTGAGGTTCGCTAATAGGTCCTTTACTGGTGTCACATGATGATGTATCATTTGAGGTAGAAGCCATGGCTACAGTAGTGGCAACAGCGGCTTTGGTGACATTTTGGGTAAGGAGTGTTTCATCAAAGTCAACAGGAACCATGACACCATTATGAACAATATTTAAGAATATTTCAGCACTGTTATGCATAGTGGCTTTCTCAACCATTTCTAAGTTGTATGGGTCACTAAGGAAGTCCATCACTTGGGTGGGTCTTTCTTCTTGGTCCACTAGTTTGGTTTCTTTAGGCACTTCCTCATCTTGTACCCCAGTTCCTTGAAAGTGTTGAGTGGCAAATGGATTCTCCTCATGGGTAATAGTGTTGAATGTTGCTCGCCTCATGTTTCTAGCTTGGGATCGAGTGACTACCATACAATGGTGGTTTTAGAAGAAAAAAAGACAAGAAGGTCTAAGAAATGAAATGGAGCAAAGATCTTGATCTTGGATTTGATTGAATTTGATTTGATTTGATTGATTGATTGATTGATTTAAAGGTTTTTTCAACAAAACCTAAGCATGAAAAAACCTTATGATGATACAAACACAAAAGGATTTAAAGTAACACCTGTTCTACTTGAAGATGGAATTGTTATCTCAAGAAGAATGAGACATCACTAAGGGATTTAAATTACTTGAGACAGACTAATGGTCTACAAGCAATGTTGCATTTGTTTGAGGATGAAGGTTTGTGATACTTTGATTAAGATCTTTCAACCTAAAGGATTGATTTGATTTGCTGGTTTGATCTAATGATCCAAGAGAAGGAAGAATGACATGGGAAGAATGGAAGAATGATCTAGAAGCAAGATTTTATCTAATCATATTGTTCAATGGCAACAAAAGTATTATTGATGGAAAACTTGGCCATGAAATTGCAAACTTTTTTATTGTAGATTATTTTGTCAATTTTCTCACGATGTTCAATCTCTTGCTTGATGGATATTGCAATATGTTGGTATTCCTTGGATTTACGGGTGGTTTCCTTCTACTCTCTATAGACTGGAGGTGTTGGAAGATTAACCTTCTTATATTTTTTGAAATTGGTCATGTCATGGAAAATCTAATTTTGGCTGAATGAATGAATGATCTAGGATAAATGATTCCAGGGTCCTGTAGAAGGTCAAATTTTGAATATCTCAGCAAATTTGGAAGCTCACTATTTTAAAGCGGAGATGACAATCTCAAACGCAGCTAATGATCTTCATAGACGGTAATCTGTGTAGACGGTAATCTATGTAGATGATGGATCCAGAGCGGAGATGGCCGACTGTGGCTAAGGTAGTGTGTTGAAATTTTGGGCAGATTTTTGACCTTCAGCCTGATTTTTGAGAAAATTTGTTCAATGGCAAGAATTGATTTCAGCACATGCAAACTAGAAAAATAATAGACATGCATCTTAAGACAATCCAACAAGGGACAAAGAAACCTTGAGGGATACCAACAAATGTGACATTGGGAAATCTTGATTCAACTTATAATATCTCATTTGTGTATGTTCAAGTGACTCTTTCAAGCCACTTATATTTTTACTGGGTCTAGTATAATGAAGATATTTAAAACAGTAGCTACCTTAGGAATTTGGCTTTGCATGAAATATTATAGGCCCATTTCTTGGTAGTCCTTCAGCTCACACAACAATGTCACCCCCGTAAGGGTGCCTGTGTTTTTGCCTTTTGCCAGGTATTATTGCCGTGCTACAAAGATCTCTTTCATAACACAATACCCTGGGACACGTATGATGAGAATCTTGGGGGGAGAATCTTCCCTCCCCTTGCACTATAATAAGTCACCATTCAGAGGTGAATTGGGTAGGATACTAATTTATAGTTGCTAGCAAGGTTTCATGGCATCCCCGTAATCATTTTGTACGACGTGAGACACTTAAGTCTCTAGTTCAACCATGCCAATATGCTAAGGATATTGACTCAGTATGGACTACCATTGAACACAACCTACCCAAGCTTGAAGGGATAAAGAGGACCTTTGGGTCACACTTTATTTCTGTACAGGCCGAAGGGATTACCAGTTTGAGGTCATCGTCTAAAGGGGAAACACACCCTCTAGATAGGCCTCTCTAGAAGCTTGATTAAGCTAAGATTTCTCTTCACCTAAGATCCACAAAGGTGAGGGGAGAGGATACAGCTATATCATAGTGTCACATATTTTAAAGGGTTTTAATCTAATGACATATAGTTTGAAAGAAGTGTTGAGAAACACTTCTTCAAACACACCAAGAAATGTTCATTCCAAATTGAACCTATTAAAGCAACTATGTAATTTTCTATCTAAGTAAAAGACACAATAGTATGGTTAACCATTCATGTTCAATTTATTTCTCACATAACAAAAAGAAAGCTTGGAAATGTGTGTTTATTTACCTTATGTCATTCAAGATTGGTGAAGTTCATTCTCTTAACATTCAAGATTGAGTGAGTTTTCATTTTAAGCAACATACATTCCAAGACAAGTGTTTAATCATACAAGTTCATTTTAATAATCTATTAAGAATCATTAGGGAACTTGCATGAAATTCATTAGTAGTTTGAAATCTTGGAGATTAAATGTTGAAGAAAAATGTGCAAACGATGAAGTGTCACAGACGGTGATTTGCGCAGATGACGATATGCAGAAACGGTGATATACCTACATAGACGGCCAAATACACACAGTCAGATTCTGTTAAAAAAGAACAGACTTAACCAGACTTAAAAATAATATTTTTACCAAACCAGACAACATTTAACTCCTAAAAACTGTGTTACTGTCAAAAACCTGAGAGTTAAAAATGCTAAAATGTTGATAAAAAGCAGTTTAAAACCATAGTGTTATAAGTTTGTTTTAGAACACACAGAGACGGTGAGATATAGGCATAGACAGCCGAGTTTCTCAGAAGGCTAAGGAGCGTAGACGCTAATCTACAAAGATGGTGACTCTAGAGGGGAGATGGGTCTGCGTGAAATTTTTTCAAACCACGAAAAATCTATAAAAAATATTAAAAAACAAGGGACGTGGGTCCCACTAGACGTGCCAAAATGTACATGATGAAATCTAATTTGTTGGGAGCATGCTCAGACATGCAAAAATTAGAGAAATACATCAAATAAGCATACTTAACATGTCCCATCATGACCTCCGATGAGCTGAACAAGGGCACCCAAGACCTTATTGATTTTCTCTTAGAGAGGTGTGTGGGTGTGCTCTCCCAACACAATATACTAATCCCACTTTGATCTATGAATGCAAACTAAATGATTAAGATGAATGAATAACTCAAGAAACAAGTATTGAAAAGTTGTCTCAATTTCTCACCATGATTGCACATGCAAGATTACACTATGACGAAGATTCAATGATTAAACTAGGATGATATGCAATGTCTAAACTAAGATTCATTCCATTATGAGCCTAAGATGTAATATCTAGATTCAAAATGAAATAAACATGAACTAAGAACTACAATTGATATGAAAATACTAAATGCTCTAGAATCAAACTAACATGATAACAATGCATAAAAGGGAGATGATTTGCTCTTGACAAAGGCCTCTATTTATAGAGTTTTTGGAGGAGAGAGAGAGCTTAGATGAGGTGGAGCTCATGTGGCATCCACATAGGTGCCACATGAGGGACACATAAGCCATGCAAGAGGCCCACTTTTCTCACACATGTGTGAGCAACTTTGGATGTGATGGGT
>MU225240.1:906005-934740 GCA_018584345.1 Thuja plicata | reverse complement strand
TCTATGTGTTTTAAATCAGTTAGACTGATTAAAACACTTACATTAATGTTTCTTGTCCCTAAAGAAATGGATTTAAAACAATTAAATATCCTATAAATAGAATACACTTGCTTTATCTGACGTGGAATTCAGATCCACTTTTTGCGGGCTGCAACCGACTTTTGGTTCTGTCTGTCGGTCATGCGTGACTATCCTTTGGTTTTTTTGTCAGTTGCACTGTATTTGTCTTGTCGGTCTACATTGTAACTTTCATTTTGATTTCCTCTATCGAGTTCCACTTTATCTTTCTACTTTGTGATTTTGGGTTTACACACTAACTTGTGTCATCGATTCTCTCTGTACTTAGTCATTATTGGTGATCTCCTAATCTGATCTTTGGTTTTCTCTTTCCTATCTTTTGGTGTAGGCTTATCAAAAGTGTTGTTTGTATACTAATGAAAAATTAATGCCATCATGTGGGCAGGATGAATTATTTCAACATTGTTCAACGTTTGAATACTGGTATTGTCCAAATACTACTATGTTTTGGAGATCATCCATTAATCTATTTTCTTTTTCTGTTAGTTCATATGCCTTTTCAATAGATCTATTTTCTTCATATCCTGCAATAAATATAATCAATCCTTATAGGAATGGTTTGTAAAGAAAGTGTCTCTATTTATCATGGAGTAAGACCAGTATGTGGATCTCTATTGCCATTCTGACTTTCGATGGTTGGTTTTCTAACTCCCGATGTATAAGCGGCAACTCATCTGTGAATGCTTCACAAAGATGAACCATTATGACCCATATGAAAACTTTTTAGAGTGGTTTATGAAATCTAGTATATATGAATGTTAGGGTAACCTATGGTACTTCTGAGGCATATGCAAAGTGAAGTTGACGAGTCTTTAGTAGGTATACAACTTGAACAACAATTTTTTATACTATGCAATAGTTTCTCAAAAAATGATGTATGTTTTTTGAATCAAAGTTTCTGATTGCACCCCCATCTATTTTTCATTATTTTTTGCTTTGAAGCCCACTTTCTCTTCTTATAAGATTTTGTTTGTGATTCATATTTTCACTTTCCTCTTCCTAATAATGGATTGCTAAATGCAATATGAAATGTTGATTCAAAAACTATACACAATTTTTCTAGGAACTCTTGCTTATCAAACATGGACTGGAAAACTCATGCCCCAATGGACCAATTTTAGTTCTCTTTTCTATAAGGGGTCATCTATTAGATGAGAAGTCGATCCGAATCTTGATTTTATTGGGTGGAATTGTACAAAGCATTATCAACAGTGAAAGCTATTTTCTTTTTATATGTATTTTAACACTTTCCATGCTGCCACATATTGTGGTTATAGAGAAAACAATAGGCCCCTTAATTTATGAGGTTCTGACCAGAGGCTTACTGATGTATTACATATATTTAAAGATTTCTTTCAAAAAATACCTAGAAGAAGCAAATAGTTAGAAAAATAAGGAATTTATCTAACTTTAAGACCTCCAAGGTTAATACACTTCACACAAAACATTACTGATGTATAAAAGATTTTATGGTTGAAACCAATTTTGTCATTTTTTCGTGCAATAAAAGATTTTGAATGATATGGGCATTTTGAAAATTGTTGACCATAAACCATCACAGTTATCACATTAACATTTTGTGTCTACTTAATGCTACCTACTTTGAACTACATTAACTAAATGAATAATTTTCTTTTATCAACCAATTTAATTTGGTTAGAATTGAGTTGGATCTCTTATTGTTTCACTAATTTGATATGTAACTCTCAGCATTATCCTCTAATATTTAAATATATGGGTTCCAAACTGTTTCAAAATATAAATTTTCAACATTGCCTCATTGTTATTACCTCTGCACTATAACTTTATTGTTACTTTGAACCTTATCATTGTTATTCATTAACCCCTCACTTGTAATGAGAATATTTTCAATTGTAGCTTATTAATGATCCTTGTTAGATTAACAACTATAGCTGTTGTGCTTGATCAAAAGATTTTACAAAAAAATGTTGTGTCCCAATGTCCATTTAATATTTTGATGGTATTCTTTGTTTGTTCAATGTATTGAACAGGGATATGCTCTATTTTTTTTAATTTATAATTTGATCAGATGTTTTTGCATGTTCATCTTATATGTAGTTGAGGTTTTTATACCCGACTACATCTCCCATTAAATTTTCATCAAAATTTTACATTATCTTGTGATATTGCTATCATGATTCAAGTGTATAGTATTTTGAGTCAAACTCATTGACCCATGTTTCATCCATGAGTTTGACATGCACAAATTACCTCATGTCAGCTGCATTTAACAAATTAATGTCACAAAAATTATTAACATCTCGACAATGACTTGGAAGTTGTTACTCACAAGATTGTAGGTGAGACAAGGTTCATGAGTACCCAGGAAAGTGTGTCAACTCTAATATACCCTTTTTGGGCAAGGAATATAATAAGGATGAAGCATGTAGAGCAATGGAGATAGCAAAGAATAAATTATCCGCGCAAGAAGTGGACATGAAAAAGGGTATAGTAGAGCCAAATTGTCTTTCTCGGGTATTCCAAATTGTTTCAAATGGATAAGAAGTAATAAGAGGAATTGTCGACACATCAACAATTTTTGTGACATTAGTTTGTTAACTGCAGCTGACACGAGGCAATTTGTGAATGTCAAACTCATGGATGAAATACTACTCATGAAACATGGGTCAATGAGTTTGACTCAAAAAACTATACACTTGAATCCTAATAGCAATATCACAATTTGACATGCCCCCAACTGTAGATGCCTTTACATGCATTTCAAATGTGTGGTAAGGACTAAAAGTCCCAATCAAAATTATGCATATGGTTTCCATAATGTGCAGTTAGGACTTTACGTTTACATGCTATTCAGATTTATTATATCATCAAATACGAAGCACTTTTATTTTGTACCGTGATTGAGAATCGTCATGTTGCAATATGATTTGAGATGATGTCTAAATTAGTATATTTGTTTTTATGATAATTATAATTACTATGAATGAACAAAATAATCAACTAAACAAAATGATATGTTGGAATGATAGTGCAATATTTGTCGATGACTTCGGTCAATGTGCCTATGTGTCAATGTGGTGTTGGCCCTTGTGTGTTGAAGACATCACACACAAAAATTAATTGTGGGCGTCAATTTTGGGGTTACCCAAATAGGAAAAAATTCATTAATAGAAATACATTTTATGTTTAAAAATAATGTGACAACAAATCATTTTAGGAAGAACTGATGTAGATTTGGTATTGCAGGGAAATAGTGGATGCCAATAGTTTCGGTGGGTTGATGAAACCAAATTTACATCTACCCCATCTACATCTATAGATGATGTAGGAAATGAGTGCAAATTGTGCAAGGCTTGAGAGGAAGCTAGTGCCACCGAGATTGTTTCAATGGCAAAAGCAGAAATCATGTTTCTGCAATGTCTTCTCTGTGTAGTTTGTGCACTACTTTGTTGGGACCATATGCATAAACATGGTTAACAGAGGGCTATTCTAGATACTGAAACTTTTTTAGAATTTCATGTAGATACGATGGACGTATTTTGGTAAAATCATGAATTTTTTGTTTTTTATGACCTCATTATAATTTTCTATATTTTCAAGGAGCACCTATGCTTCTTTGAAGATATTTTAGATTTTCCAATTTGAAGATTGTATCTTCTTGAGGTAGAGGATTATTACAAGTGAACTACCTATCATTTTTTTGGATGAAATGTTTTGAGTATATGTGAACATAGTAGTAATTCTTCCTCATCTGCTTTGTTATTAGTCCTTGGAAAGAGTTTCATTAAGGTGTGTTTGATCAATTTTCCATTAGAGTCTCAAATGGGTGCAACTAGGTCCTAAGGAATCGAGATAGGTCCTAAGGAATCAATATTTATTCAAGACACACAATCAAACTTTAGCTTCCATGTTCGTAATAGAGGATGAACCAATTTGATCTTTGATCATCTATAAAATATTGGAGTTGATGAAGATATCCCATGAATGGGGTCCTACTTGAGTTATTTGAGTATTTAGTTATAAAAGAATTTGTCCACTAAAATTGCCATTATCTTGGTTCATTGCTATATGCCTCCTAGAATGAGTTAGTGGAAGTGTTGTTTGTAATTCACTATAATATCCCTTAGATGTTTGAACATGGAGCTCCTCTTTGAATTATTTTTTATTTTACCACTCGATACTTATTCTTAAAATAAATGGTCTCCCACAAATTACTATGCCTCTTTCAATATTTTGCAATGTCCCTGATGCAGAGCCACTGACTGATCAGATCTAAAACTCCAAAAGTTTGGAAACTTCACCCTTTTTTAGATACAACTACTCACATCAAGCCCATCCTAGGATTTCTCTAACAAAGGGGCTAAAATAACCAGTCAAGGGCTCAAACCTTTGAGTTCCTTCCAAGTATTACAACATCCTTCTAACCTTCCCATAATATCTTTCTTTAACTCCTTGAAAGATCCTTGAACAAACACAATGCAAGTTATAATTCACTATTTGGCACCTAAGTGACCCTAGAATGAAAATATGGTTTTGACATGACAAAGTGTCTCAACAACTAGATGGGGTGAAACTATTACACATATTTTCAATTTAGATCCTAAGAAACATGAGCCAATATACCAATCTTCCAACTTTAAGTTTTAGAGGTTAGTACCTTCATAGAGGGGTCCTAATCCTTGTAGCCTTTTTCAGAGGGGTTTTTGACTACAACTTCATACATTACCAAGTTTCAATTCCTATTTTCATAGTTTTGGATACCCTTTATGGTCAACACAAAAGACCCCAAAGAATTAGACTTGATCATGATATTTAGAGTACTTACACTTAGATTATTCACTAGGCCTAATAGACCTAATTAGATACATTTACAAAGGAAGTGGTCTAATTTTAGGATGTTAGGATTAGGTAATAATGAGGGGGGGGGGGGGGGGGGAANGGGTGAATCAGTATTACAACACTTAATTAAAAATTTCAGCCAATTGCAAATAATCCATAAGCTTGCAGAAATGAAAAGAACATAAGAAAATAACACAACACTCATAACACCATTATTTGTTGTTGAGGAAACCTTAGCCAAGGGAAAACCCCGGTGGGGATGGTACCCACAAGCATGCACTAAATTATAGTGTCCCTATTAGGAGACCTAGCCCTATTAGGAGCTGAATATTACATAGTACATTTAATTGTTAAAAAAATAACAACCCTGTTAAAGGTATATAACACCTTGTTAGGGGCCAACTGAGCATACAACTCTTACAATATAGTTCTGTTACAAAATGTTCTTAGTAATGAACAAAACAAGCATCTCTAATTCTTAGATAGTTCTAGTCATAGTTCTTCAATGATCTCTATCATCCTCTACTCTGCCATTCGTATATCACATCTAAAACTCTATTCACAACTATTTCTTCGCTCAACAAAAAGATCTTACATATATATCTTTCTTCTTTACCAAGTCGGCTCTCAAATAAAAATATTACATAGTCAACTCTCAATACAAAATGAATTTAATAAAGAAAATATCAAATGCATAGTTGGTTCTCTTACATAATCAAAATATAGGTTAGCAACAATCATAATCCAACTCTGATTGCCAGGAGTCCACGTCATACTCCCTGAATCATCGCTTCTGTCTAGCTGCTCTGTATCACTGTTTTGCTGCTGTCTGTCTATCTTCAAATCTATCTAACATACTATAAAAATAACCAAAAAAAAATTGATCTTAGGTGGAGGTCACACATACCCCATACTATCTTCTTCTAATCTCTCATTTTGGAAGTCATCGATCTTGATCTTTGATACTCAAAATACCTCTATATTTATGCTTCTGTACTTAGCTGATTTCAGAGTCACCAAAACTTAACTTTAAAGGAATTGTTCAATAAGACAAATGAGTTTCCATAAATGAAAACCAAAAAGTGAATCACATCATACAAAATTTATCACTTGACAACAATCTCTCCCTTTGGCATTGATGGAAACACTTAACAAAAAAATGACTAAGTGTTCCAACAAAACAAAAACTATCTCTCCTTCTTTCTCTATTTTGATTTTCTCTTCTCCCTTATACATTATCTTCTCCTCTTCTCCCCATTTTAATTTTTATCTTCTCTCTTCTTCCCCTTTTAAAACAATGACAAAGGTGCATAAAAAATAATAAAACTAGTGCTTGCTTACCAATTTCAGAATATCTTGAAAGGAATCTTCCAAGATCTTCACTTCTATACTCCATGACTTAAGAAATATTTGACTAACATGAATTAGTCCATTTAATGCATATTTTTCTAACTCTGTTGGCATAGAGTTAGCCAATGATTATGTAGTTTTCTCCATGTATGATAAGTGGGCTTCAATAATTGATAGCTTAGGAGTGACTAAACTCTTCAGTAAACCAAACCTTGTCATAACTCTCCCTTTCTCAATATCCAATACATTTAGTTTAGCCAAATTATTGTTACTTCTTTGTCCAAGTCCATTATAGATTGTGAAGAGGTCTCACAACTGTCCATCATGCTGTTCAAGGTTGCTCTATCCTTGACAATAATGTCTTCAATGTTTTGAACATGCCCGATAGGATTCATGCAATAGATGAATAGTTTCCTGCCATGTGCAACACAACTCTTAGCATTTTCTGTACTAGTTCTCATAATTACCAAGTCCCATGAGATATACTAGCAAACTTCAAATAGCTTCTTCTCTGAGTAGTTATTTTTTGCCTTTCCTTCTGCAATTTTTACCAAGTTCTCATAATGTCAATCAAATGCATCAAGTGCCAAATTTAGGTTCTCTACGTCATCTATATTCTGGAAAATAATAGGTACTGGGAGCAATCTGTTCACAGTATCAATTTCTCTAGACAACACCTTGGTCTTCTTGTCACTTTTATTTTTAGATCTCTCCTTTAATTTATTAAGTGCGGTAAAATATAATTTTACCAACTCATCCTCATCCATGAAATCAACATCCATATCAATAGATTTGTCTTTACTTTCCAACAATAAGGTAGAAGATGTGTCAAATTCATTCTTGAATTCAACATTTTCTTTTTCTTCTTTCTACTCCAATTATTTCTGTCCTTCTTCCTTAGTCACTGTATTGACATTATTTTCTTCAAATGGGTCCTCATCATGTGAAGTGTCAAGAGTCATAGGCACACCAGAAACATAGAAATCTGGTTTCATATCAACTTCACTCTTCTCAACACTTGCCTCAGCTGTCTTCAAACTCTCACCCATTCCTATGGGTGTAGGAAATTTAGTTGTAGGAAGTGGGGTCTTCTTAGGAGTAGTGTTCATTAATATCTGGTCCAGTTCTTTCTGAGTCTCTTTAGTAACTTCATCATATTTTCTTGCCATAATCTTCACTAGTCTAGTCTTAGTTCTCAATAAAGGTTTCAGTTCTTTAAATATTCTATCTCTTTCTTGCATAGAAACTATAGGAAATATATTATCAATTTCTTGATTTTTGATAGTTTCATCCTCAATCTGTGCTAACTGTTTCCTAGTCTCCAATCTACCATATAACTCTTTAGGTATACTTCCCTCTATCTCTAATAGATTCTTCTTGAAAACAAGTAAATGACTAACTACAACATCCTCAATCCAAAGTTTATTAGTTTCCTCATACCTATCATAGTATTTGTTAATAGAAACTAACTTCCCTTTCTTGATAGTTCTCTTCTCAATAATATTCAAGTAAGGTTTCCATATATGCTTGTCACTTTCAGGTTTCTTTTCTTTTCTCACAGTGTTTTTCTCTTTAGGTGGTGAAATCTATTTACTGGATCTAGTACTCACTCTAGGAATAATATTTTCTGCCTTTGAGGTCTACTATGGAGGGGAGGTTATATCAATAACCATAGGAGATGGAGTGTCTACCATCACTACTTTAGGAGGTGGAAGAGCTACAGTAGTAGTACTTTCTAGTCTAGAAGATCGCTCTGCTAACTTCTTCTTAACTTCCTTCAACTCTTCCTCAGTAAATCCTGCCTTAATACCACATTCATGCACAATGTTGTCTAGTTTTATTTTCCTCAAACCTATGGTCTGTTCCTCTCTTACTTTATCTTATTTTTCCTCATAGGTTCCCCATCTCTCCTCAAATGTATCTATCTCAGATGCTAGGACATGTTTGATTTGCATAATTAATACTTCAGAAATTACCTCATATCCCATAGGATAAATCATTTATTCCTTGGTATAACTTCCTCAAAGCATACAAAATCAGTTTCAACCATGAAATAGATTGTATACTTGTAATTCTCAACTAAGTCTTTAGGTATCCTATATCTTCTTTTCATCTGCTTCTAAAGAATCTTAATCATACCGAAATTACTCACCACCAACCCATGTGCTGTTCTGTATTCTGTAACTTTCAGAAATCTGTATACCATTAGGTATCCCTTTTCTCCAACCACTAGGGTGCATGTATGGAAATCTGTGCTCAATGTGTATGTACATATGCATCAATAGTGAACCAAATCTGAAGGTCTTCGATCTATCTTTCTTTATCAATTTCACATTCTCTAAAAATTGTTGTGCTAACACTTCGCATAGATTGTATTTAGTATTCTCTTTCACCATTCTATATGCCATCATGATAACTCCTACAAATACTGAATTAGGACTACTACTATAGTATAATTTTTAACCAAGTATCATAGTAATGAATTTTACATCCTGTTGCACATTGTTGCTTACTGACATAGCTCGCTTATCCCACTTTGAGTGTTTTAGGGTTTCACCTTGCTTCTTAACATGTTTCTCTACTATAGGAAAGATTCAAGTATTATCCAATCTAGTAATCTCTTGAATCAATTCACTAAAAATATTCACAGGTTGCTCTCCTATCCAAATAAATAGATCATGTAATCTACTCAACAATATCTTAAACCATTCTTCTTCATCAAATTCATCTAAGTCCAGAATTTTGATAATGCTCAATTGATCAACATGTTTGTATTCATCTCTCATAATGCATTTGTTAGTCATATACTCCATTTCAGTAGAAATTTCATCAACACCCAGTATATCATACTTACAATGAATGTATGCCCTAATGTCTTCTATGTGTAAAAATCTGTGTGGTGTGTGAGAAAATGATCCTTTAGGGTCTTCTTCACAAGACTTGAAAGGATGTTTCTTGAATTTATACCCAGATCTATCTACAACATAATAAATAATAGGTGCATCCATAACTAGATGATGTAAATACCTCTTACACGCTGAATTCTGAGTTTTTGCTTCAATCGATCACACAAGGCAATTGTAAGATAGATTGAATCTCTTTTCTCTCTAATTTCCTTATGTCACTGCTCATACAATGGTAAGGAAATAGATAATCATATGGTGCTTTATACAATGTTAATTCATTAAAATTTCACACTACCTAATGCTGTCCATTTAGCTATAAATCTCGCGATCACACAATAAGCATCATTCAATGTTGCGTGCTTAAATATATACTCCATGATGTCAGCCAAAATCACACCTAAGCTCACTAGAGCTCAATCCACAAAATCAGGGGCTGAATATATTCTGATATCTTTATCCAATGCTCCCCCTAAGGCCATGATCAACCAATTAGGTCAATTATGCTTTGTTACCATCAGGAAAAGATCCAGTAGCATCTACTGTCTCTCCCTGAACTGATGTCTCACTTGTCTCTTTGATCTTCCATAGCTTACCACTATTGTTATCCTCTGCTTTCTTAAAACAACTGTCAAAATCATTCTTTAAATCTAAAACACTCTTACCAATATCATTTCCATTCTTCTGTGTATTCATAGGATGTGGTACTCTTCTGTTGTTTTCTCCATTATACCTGAAAAAATTTTCTATATGACCTGAGTTATTGTATTTGTAACATATAGGAGGTCTTCTTTCCTGATTTACTTGCAGCTTAGAATACTTCACAATGTGTCCAAAATTATTACATTTATAGCATGTAGGTTTCACTGTAGGTTCTCTTCCATTGTCTTGTCTATATCCATATTGATTAGGTTTCCAACATTCTTCTTTCTTGTGCCCATATCCATTACAATTAAAATAATAACCAGAAAAGGTCTTAAGAGAGGCATTACCTTTGCAATATCTTTTCACGTGTCCAAACTTGTCACAACCAAAGCATCTACCATTGAAGGGTGTAACACCCCAAAATTGACATCTTGCAACCCTAACCAATTTTGTTGAATTTTTCATTCTTCTGAATCATCAAAGTCCTATTATACTAGCAATTTTGAGTTTTGACTGACTCTACTCGACCTGAGTATCAAATACAGAAAACCCTAAATCTACATTAATCATACATTATGTTTAATTCCTAAATATCTACTAGCTAAACAAACTCTATGATTTAATTAATTTAATTATAAAGTCCTAGCACTTTAATTAAATTAAATTCACCCCTTTTAGCTAAAACACATAAAAAGGAATTAAATAATATTTAATTATTAAATAAATATCCTCATTTCAATAATTGAATTTAATTATTTAGATAATTGAGAAAAACACATTTATGAGGTCATACTTTATTTAGAAATGGAAACTTTGAATTATCTGTGCTTTAAAGAGAGAAAACAGTTAAAATCAAAATAAAACAGTTAAAAACAAAGAGAAAACAATTCATTGTTTTCTTTTAAAGAAAGCTTGCTAATTTGAACTGGCTTTTCTATCTGTTTTATTTCAAAAAGGAAAGTTTCTATTCTGAGAAGACTCTCAGTCTATAAAAGAGCTCCCATTTCTCATTCAAAGCCCCTGAGAAAATATGCATTGTTAGAATAATAAATTGCTGCTACATTTTATCATCTCATTTCTAGTTAAAAGATCTCATTTGCAATAGATTAATGTGAATTTCTTAGATTAATTGCATTGCAATCATGTCTTAGTTTAAATCTCATTTCAATTTCTAGATTAATCTTGCATTTGCATTGCATTCATGGAGAAAAATCCTTGATTCTTAGATTGGTCTATGGTTGTGATACTCTCGTTCTGAGAGCTATTCGAAACCCCATCTAGATAGAAGGCAACAGGTCGAATCATACATGCATGCAAGATGAATAATTCATATTCACTTCTGTATGTGGTTGATGAACAATGAC
This sequence comes from Thuja plicata, assembly GCA_018584345.1. Classification (NCBI taxonomy): domain Eukaryota; kingdom Viridiplantae; phylum Streptophyta; class Pinopsida; order Cupressales; family Cupressaceae; genus Thuja; species Thuja plicata. Next base: position 923,579 of record MU225240.1, on the reverse strand, counting down.
TATGTTGAAGTGTATGGTTGAATAACAAGGCCAAATTTAACATACACAAAGGGTCTGATCTTGTCTCTAGTTTCTTCAATAGTAGGTTTTTCAGCATCAATCTTTGCATTAGATTTTTCTTCTTGTTTCTTCAAACATTCAGCGTCATTGAATCCAACACTAGTCATATCACCTTTAGGTTTCTATCTATCTCTTTGTTCATTGATCAAATCGCTACTACTATGAAGTTTATCAATGTGTTTCTTTGCCTCAACAAGTTCACATTTTATGATTTGATTGTATTTCTCCAATTCTAGATACTTGTTCTTGTAGTTGTCAGCCTCATTCTTCATTTGTTCTATCAAAGTATTTGCACTATTCAAAGCTTCTTCAATCTTCTTCTTAGCATCTTTTTGTAATTGAATATCTTTAGTCATGGCTTCATTGTCAAGCTTTAAGGTTTCATTTTCTTCTTCAAGTTGCTTCATCTGATCTGAATTGTCTTTGTCTGAATCTTCTTTTATCTCAACCACAAGATCATGTCTTTGACTTCTGGAAAGTTCAAGCTGGTCTCTAAATTTCTTTAAAAATTTCTCAGCTTTTCGCATGTTGAATCTTAATTATCCATTCTTTGCTTTTGCTTTATCAAGGTCTTCAAGTGCAGCATCAAATTTTTCTTGCAAACAACCTAAATCCATTCTGATCTCCCTTAAGCTATTAGAGTTTCTCTCCAAGAGCCAAAATCTCTAATACCAATTGTTAGGATTAGGTAATACTAAGGGGGGGGGGGGGGGGGGGANGGTGGGTGAATCAATATTACAACACTTAATTAAACTTTTCAACCAATTGCAAATAATCCATAAGCTTGCAGAAATAAAAAGAACATAAGAAAATAACACAATACTCATAACACCATTATTTGTTGTCGAGGAAACCCTGGCCAAGGGAAAACCCTGGTGGGGATGGTACCCACAAGCATACACTAAAGTATAGTGTCCCTATTAGGAGACCTAGCCCTGTTAGGAGCTGAATATTACATAGTACATTTCCTTGTTAAAGGAATAACAACCCTGTTAAAGGTATACAACACCTTATTAGGGGCCAACTAAGTATACAACTCTTGCAATATAGTTCTGTTACAAAATGTTCTTAGTAATGAACAAAACAAGAATCTCTAATTATTAGATAGTTCCAGTCATAGTTCTTCAATAATCTCTGTCATCCTCTACTCTTTTATTTGTATATCACATCCAAAACTATTTTCACAACTATTTATTCTCTCAACAAAAAGATCATACATATCTATCTTTCTTCTTTACCAAGTCGGCTCTCAAATACAAATATTACATAGTCGACTCTAAACATAAAATACATTTAATAAAGAAAGTATCAAATGCATAGTCAGTGCTCTTACTTAATCAAAATATAGGTTATCAACAATCATAATCCAAATTTTATTGCCAGGAGTCCATGTCATACTCCCTGATTCATCACTTCTGTCCAGCTGCTCTGTATCACTGTTCTGCTGTCTGTCTGTCTTCAAATCTCTCCAACTTACTATAAAAATCACTAAAAAAAATAGATCTTAGGTGGAGGTCACACATACCCCATACTATCTTCTTTTAATCTCGCTTTCCATAATTCATTGATCTCAATCTTTGATACTCAAAATACCTCGGTATTTCTGCTTCTGTAATTAGCCAATTTTAGAGTCACCAAAACTTAACTTTAAAGGAATCGATCAGTAAGTCATATGTGTTTCCATAAATGAAAAATGAAAAGTGAATCAAATCATACAAAATTGATCACTTTCCAACATGGGAAACCCAATTTCTTTGGCCAACAAACAAGCCCAACCTAAATAAGGTTTTGGACTTCTGCAATTCTGGCTCTACAGGACCAAGGCTGGTAGGCCTTTACCTTGACCAAGTATTTTGGTTCAAGGTTTTTTATACCAGATGGTTGTATAATCAAAATCTTTTGAAACCACAAGTAGTAAATTTCTTTGTGAAAGATAACCTAATCTATTAATTTGATGACAATGTAACTGATACTTTTATTAAAAATGGTAAATGATTATTATAAATGCTTAGAATTCACAAGATGATTAATTGATGCTAAATCCTCTATTAGGGACAAACAATGCTATGTATGGCTATCTATGAAAGATCACCAATGCCTAAACCTCTTAAATTTAATCTATTAATGATAATGTTATGATTGAATTCAACGTATAACTTTGGAGATAGTTTTACATAAATATTTATCACTTCAAAGATGTTTTCAATGAGCATATATTTCAATATAAAACTATAATTACTCTAATTGAGTTTAACTTTCCAAATGATAGACCAATTGATTCCTGTAGTAATCAAATGAATTTAACCATGCAAGATGAAAATACTAATTGAATGAAAAACTATAATTTCAATTGAAACAATGCAACATGAAACAACTAATCAAAGAAAATGCAAAGATTTTATCCAAAGAACAAATTCAAAGAAAAAAGAGACATATTTCACCAAGAGATTTTTGGAAACAGAGATTGTATTGTTAATAACATATAACTAGTCGATGGGTACTATATCCCATCAATAAATAACAATTGTCTTCTCAAAACAAATAATATCACCTAAAAAGTATAGACATCCTAACAGTTATCATCGAAAGGTCATATCCTTTCGTAATTTTTTTTTTTGAAATACATAAATACAGAACAAAGGTCATTAAGACTTAAAATATTTTAAGAAATGTCAGGAACTTAATCCCTGAGTATCTTTGCACACAATTTTATATGTTCCTTGTATTCCCCAAATACACATGTGTCAGTATCACAGATGATATCTTTGGCCATGATCTCCATGCTCACAAGGTTCTTCATCTATGCAATAGTCTCCTTTAATCCAATGTTGTCCAATCAAGCAGTATCCAGGGAAACACTGAGAAGATGTTCGCATTCCTTGATCCAAACGTGCCTGTCCTTAACATCCCCTGCATCACTGGCAAACGGTGGTAGACATGATTTGATAAAACTCAGGAAACTATCAGTTTCTTTAATCAATTTCTCGTGAAAGGCCTCATGCTCATTTGTAACCCTTTTCAATTCTTTACTGATCATATTATTATCCCCTTCTAAAGTATTTTTGTGTATTCTGACACCGAGCCTATTTTTAATTTGGTCATGAGACAAATCATTATCATGGTTTGTCTGGTAAACCTTCAAAAGGCTTTGAAATACATTTTCCATATTTTTGAATCTTTTGTGTAAGCATAAAAACTTTAGTGTCTACCCTCACATTCTACATCTGTCTCAACATCTTCTGATTTTCTAAGAGAAAGTAGTCACTTTTTTTCTTCCATTTCATGTTATCCCCTGAGGTAATTTCCAAGATACCTAATCCAATTTTATTTATCTACTCCTCATACATTTCTTTGTAATCGTCCCTATCCTTCATGAGCCCAAGTATCTGTGCTTTGTTAAATTTGGAAAATTCAATGACCATATCTGCTGAAATAATAGGATTGGTTTTCCCTACCTTAAGCTTCATCATATAAAAAAAGGCTTGGTCAACATAAATAATATTAGGCCTCTTAGTTGGTGGATAAAGAGCCCATAATAATAAATCATTTTAATCTTAATCCCAGAAAAACTTCATTCACACCACCCATATCCAATTTGACATCTGTTTTCTCCGAACTTAGAAGTCTGTCAAAAATGAAAGAAGCACTCATATCCCACATAGGAAATAGAATCATACCATACTCTTCTAGTAGTACCCTTCCCTTTTGTGGAGTCATTGTATGAAATTAAAACTTAACATCATTCTTAAGTTTCTTCAATATTTCAGCTTCTCTTAAGGGATCCAAATTTGAGTGAGCATTTCTCTATCGCTTGCCCATGAATTTATACAAGAATATTTTGAACTTCTTTGAAATTATAAAATCATCATCAGATACAAATTTATTATGTGCAACAATCCTATTATTGTTATGAATTTCAAGAGAATATATGATCTTGTCATCTTTACCTGGTTCTTCTTCAACCTCAGTAACCCTTTTGGACACAACTTCAATTTCTACATCATCTTCTTCTTCAAATGATTGTATCTCTTCTTGTGAAGTAAGCTCATCTAAATATTGTCTTTTATCTTTCAACCTTTTCTGACAATCTTCTATTAGTAGCCGGGCATTAGATTCTTCCATATTTCTGAATACATGTTCACTTTCAAGTGGAACATGAGGATAATCCCCCAATCTTTTCTTCTTTTTACACTCATGGATATATCCCTCTGGGTCATAGTTCTTCCTTACAGAATGTTCATATAAGTTATATTCATCAATTAACATCCTGTCAATAAAAGAGTATGCCTTGGTAGAAACAATAGTGAAATCTCCAAATGATAAAGTGCCTGGCAAAAGGATCTTCTTATGTAAATTACCAAAATGTTATGCATTAGAAACACTTAATTGCCTCATGATCTCAAGATAGGAAATTTTATCAAGAATAATCTTTGGAAGCTTATAAGGAGTACCTTCAAAACCATAAATTGTGAAAAATGAAAAATTATTGCACACAAACCAATCCCCCCAATTGTGCAAAATTTTCTTATCTGGGTCAAAATGTTTGGGCCTAAGAAAGGATTTAATCTTGTCTGACAATGCCATATCAATAGGAATATTAAATAGCTGATATAAGAGTTTCACAATCAACTCTTCAAACTTACCATAATGTGACTGTATGTATCTCGAATCCCATAATTGTACTGGCTGCTTCTCTCCATCTCTATTAATCATGTTTAATCTCAATTCCTCAGGCCAAATTCCTCTCTTGAATCCATAAAAGAATTTCATGTGCATCAACAAGGAATAATACTTAAATGTGGGTGTTCCATTATCCCTTAACTCAATGAAACCATCATGTAACCTCTCTGCAATGAATGCTACATAATCAAAGGGCCTAGGTTCATCCATTTATTTATCTGCTACTAATACCATAGGTCCTATACTCATGGAATCTAGAACTTCCACTCCTGTAACTTGTCCACTAGACATATATGTATACTAAAGATAAGGCCTAAACAAATATAATCTAAAAGGTGGACCGTCTTTCTTAGTTAAGGCACCTTTCTCAAATTTGTGCATAGCCAAATTTCCATCCTATATAAACTATATCCATCCTTATGAATTCATCTCTTAACTCTACTAATTTCAATGGCTTATTGCAACTATAATATAAATCAAATACTTTCGATATAGACTCAACAAAAAATTCTAATAAAATATCACCCTTAGGATCTCTGATACATATTTCCTTTGCCTTAGAGTTTCTTACCAGTATTTCAAGTAATTTCATATTAATAAATACATTTGGCACAACCAACCTACCAAGATTCATCATCCATAGGTTGGAGACTGATGCTTCCTTATTTCTCCTCAAGTAATGATATAGGAACAATTCATAACAACACAACCTAGTCTAGATATATTTCACTCTGCCATAGTCATCTTCCAATTACTCTTGTTCTAGCTTATGTTGTTTCAATCTCTGTGATTTTGGACCAAGAGAATTCATATGATCTATCATATTCATCCTCCTTAGTACATCCTTAGCTTCATTCTTCTATTTTTTAACAACAACCTCAGAGCTTTTGGCTGGTTTCCTCTTTCCTGTCAAACTAGATGCCTCCATTTTTGCACACACTTCTTGCTCAGTCACCTAGCTCATACAATTTTAATTATGCAATTCATGAAATCAATAAGGATGATTTATTTCAATCTTAGGCGAGTTGAAATAACTGACATGCCTCGTGTGAGGGATCACATCCATAAATTTTATATCCCTTTAGCTCTTCCTCAAAATTTGAAATCTTTATCACTATAGGTCACAACTATATATGATCAATGGGAGTGCTAAAGTCTATCTCTTTTCACATTTCATTCTTATCGGCATAGGTTTCACTACTTTCCTCACCGGGTATCAGTCAATCTCATTTTTCACTATGCCTCTCATGTATTCTATTCTGATAATATTACACATACAAGGTTTTTGAAAAGACTAATACTGACAGACACCATCGGGTATGAGTCAAATCAAATTCCAGTTGTGAAGTTAATAGAAGCTATCCCAATGGCCCTTTTCCCAATCAACCATCACTATATCCTTATCTGACCAAGTCATTGGAGATTGGTCTATCTCATATTGACTTACCCTAATAGTATCTATCACATCAGTAGGGATTCCGTCGGTGTATCTCTTAGCGATTTATTTCCCTTTAGATCTTCCTCAAAATTTGAAATATTTATCGCTATAGGTCACAACTATATATGACTGATGGGAGTGCTAAATTCTAGCTCCTTTCACATAAGAAACTTATTGACATAGGTTTCACTACTTTCCTCACTGGGTATCAGTCAATCTCATTTTGCACTACGCTGCCCTTGTATGCTATGCCGATAGTATTACACACACAAGGTTTTCAACATGACTAATACCGACAGACACCATTGAGTATCGGTCAGATCAAAATCTAGTTGTGCTGGTAATAGAAGCTATCCTGATGGACCTTTCCCAATCAGCCATTGGTGTATCCTTATTTGACCAAGTCATCGGGGATCGGTCTATCTCATCTTGAATTACCCTCATAGTATGTATCACAGCGATAGGGCTTCATCGGTGTATCTCTTAGTGATTTATTTCCCTTTATCTCTTCCTTGAAATTTGAAATATTTATTGCTATAGGTCACAACTATATATGAATGATGGGAGTGCTAAAGTCTAGCTCTTTTCACATAAGAAGCTTATCGACATAGGTTTCACCGCTTTCCTCACCGGGTATCGTTCAATCTCATTTTGGACTACACTGCCCCTGTATGCTATACTGATAGTATTACACACACAATGTTTTTGACATGACTAATATCGATAGACACCATCAGGTATCAGTCAAATAAAAATTGAGTTATGCCGGTAATAGAAGCTATCCCGATGGCCCTTTTCCCAATCAACCATTGGTGTATCCTTATCTGACCAAGTCAGCAGGGATCGCTTGTCTCATCTTGACTTACCCTGATAGTATGTATCACACTGGCAGGGCTTCCGTCGGTGTATCTCTTAGCAATTTATTTCCCTTTAGCTCTTCCTAAAAATTTGAAATCTTTATCGCTATAGGTCACAACTATATATGACCGATGGGAATGCTAAATTCTATCTCTTTTCACATAATAAGCTTATCGGAGTTGGTTTCACCACTTTCCTCACTGGGTATCGGTCAATCTCATTTTTCACTACGCTACCCATGTATGCTATACCGATAGTATTACACACACAAAGTTTTCAGCATGAATAATACCGACATACACCATCGGGTATCAGTCAAATCAAAATTTAGTTGTGCCGGTAATAGAAGCTATCCCGATGTCCCTTTTCCCAATCAACCATCGGTGTATCCTTATCCAAAAAAGTCATAGGGGATCAGTCCATCTTATCTTGACTCACCCTAATAGTATGTATCACATCGATAGGGATTCCATTGGTGTATCTCTTAGCAATTTAGTTCCCTTTATCTCTTCCTCAAAATTTGAAATCTTTATCACTATAGGTCACCACTATATATGACCGATGGGAGTGCTAAAGTCTAGCTCTTTTCACATAAGAAGCTTATCGGCATAGGTTTCACCACTTTCCTCACTAGGTATCACTCAATCTCATTTTGCACTATGTCTCCCATGTATGTTGTCAATATTATTACACACACAAGGTTTTTGGCATAACTAATACCGACAGACACCATCAGGTATTAGTCAAATGAAAATAGAGTTGTGCCAGTAATAGAAGCTATCCCAATGGCCCTTTTCCCAATCAAACATTGGTGTATCCTTATCCGACCAAGTCATCAGGGATCAATCTGTCTCATCTTGACTTACCCTCATAGTATGTATACATCGGTAGGGCTTTCATCAGTGTATCTCTAATGTAACACTAGTCTTGCTTCTCCCTAGCTTCCTCTAGGGGCTCCTAGGCCACTCTATTGACCTACTAGGGTTCTTCACTAACCCAATCCTCCTTAGGATTCTTCTCACAATATCCTAATCCTTTCAAATAGTGAACACCAAAAAAGAAGAATCAAAACTCACCATGCTCCTTCCTAGGCTTCCAATGGCCTTTCTTGCTCCATTTGCACAAATTGATCCAAATGGATCCCAAACTCTTCCATGTGGAAAATTATTCTTCAAGATTGTTTATGGGAATAATTACAATGTCCACAAACTTCTTTGGGATTTAACCCTCAATGAGTTCCAAATTCCAAGTCAATTACACCCAAAAGAGGGCTACTAGCATTAGGCCTAGTTAGGCTCCTTTTCTACAATAACTTGTAAAAAACTTAACAAGTTAGAAAAATAATACCATATATTGATACCATTTATCAAGAACCTAAGGATTTTCTAGGTCTTGTCTTCCAAAGGTGTCCGTACAGTACCTCCTACAAACATGCCTAAAATTTAGGGTTTTATGAATTTTCACTGTCTACATAAGAAATTGATTTTCTTGGCTAGCAAAACATCAAACCCAAAATTCTCCTCTGAGTTAGGGTTCCTTCATTCACCATACTACCTTCATAAAATACTTTTTTGAAGCAATGAATGCTTTCAATCCCTCCAAAATGCTCTGCAACTGCTAGTGATCCCTAGACATGCATCTTTGGCTCGCCTAGGGCATCACCTTATAAATAGATGCCATGATTTATTGAGCCCCTACTTCACTATAAATATGGTACATGGAGTCACCTTCCATAATCCAAGATCCCATGCAAGTTGCACAGTGGAAAATGGATCTATGACCCCATTTGCACACAGTGCCCTATTCAGGACAGCGACTGGACATAAAACAAAAGAGTTTACAAAAGAAACTTAAACTATTCAATCTAGAAAAATATCACCACAAAGATTCTTAGAAAAATCTACATTACCAAAAACAATGCTTACAAAATTTAATTCAATCCATTGCAATATCAAATCCTCACAAATGATACAAACTGCAACTGTTATTCAAATTCATAATCCGTACACACTTTGACATAAACTTTCCAACCCTTCCAAATGCTCAAGGATAGCCTCATATAGTTGACCAAGGCACCAAAAAACTAGTTTCAGACAGTTAAGGAACTAATTTCTTCGAAGTTGAATTCTTGCAACAAATGTTGTCAATGTTGTCAATGACAACATTGACAACTTTTGCAACTTTTTGGATATGCTATCCAAACTTGGTCAAAAGGTGTCCAATCTTTCCAAAATAACTAATTATGGTGTATAAATATGAAATAGGACCTTTAGGCTCTTTCTTGGCCACATTTGGCACTAAAATCATAAAACACCCTAATAGACCTAGATTGGACTAAAAGGTTACTAAGGACCTAATTAGGCTTCCTCACACTTTACACCCTACATACTAGGACCTACATGTTCCTTTGTTAACCTAGTGGTTTGGATAGAACCACTACAAGCCAAAACATCAAAATAAGCCCTAGGTTACATTTCACACTTAGCCTATCTAGGTGCTCCCGCACCATACTCCCCAACAAGGAAAGCTATGTCACTCCCGTGGACAAGATATCCTCTAAAATGCCCACCTTCTTGAAGTCTGCCTCTGAAATCCATGAGGCCTCTGACTTTGGTCTATCCTTCCACTGAATCAGGTGTTCCATGTAGAATTTATGCCTTGTAGTCTTCTTAACCCTAGAGTCCAAAACTTTGTCAACTACCATCTGTGGTTTGGGAGGTAATATAATAGCCTCAACATCCCCACTAATTCTATGACTACCCTAACTGATCCCATCTATCTTCCCTCTGAACTAGATTAAATCCTGCACATTGAACACCAGAGATATGCTCAAGTCTGATGGTAAGTCTATCTTATACGCATTAGCCCCATATTTGGCTAGGATTTTTCAAGGTCCCACCCTTTTCATCTGAATCTTGGTAGGGACACCTTTCTGTAGCCTTGATTTTTTCAAGTGAACCATCACATAGTCACCCACCTCAAACTGAACATCTCTCCTCTTTTCATCAACTTTGAGCTTCAACTTTTGTTGACTATCTTGGATTTGCTTCTTGATTTGTTCTTGTATCTCCTTCATAGTATGGGTTAATTCTTCATTATTTCCACTTCTATACTCCATACCTCCAAGATCCCTAAGCTCACAAACACCTCTAGGGTGCATCCTATAAACCACCTCAAGTGGGCTTCTTCCTGTCAATCTATTCTTACTATCATTGTAAGCATATTCTTTTTGGGGAATGACCACATCCTTGTTAGAGTAATAGTCTCTCAGGTTATTAATTAAATCATTATGATCTAATTGCTAACTCACCTATTCACTCTAGTTGCTTAAGTTAACCTTAGGTTTTCCCTTTTAGGGTTTCATGATTCCTTTTATAAGGATTCACCTATTTGTTTTTTAGAAGGAGTGTTCACATCTCATTGTAATATCTAGAAACATATTGTTAATATATTGTTTTCTTGTGCATATGATGTCTCCTCTGGCCTTTTGGCCTCCATAGTTTTTTCGTATCTTTTATATTTTGCTTCTTCCATGTAACAGGTTTGCATGCAGGTGTTCTTGGGAGAATAGGGTTTTTCCTATTCTTACATGGTATCAGAGCCACACTGCTGCTGCCTGGTCTAGGGTTTGTGAAGCTGTCATTCGAGGGAAAAAACCACAACTTTTTTGGGGTTTCTTCTTCATTCTGGAAGAGATGCTTTTTTTTGGCTCACTTTGAGCTAAAATGGATGCCACCATCATGCTCAGACAGCCCGAGAGAGTTAATTTTCATATAAATTTCACCATTTTTTGCCACAGTAGCCTTTGGGAAAAAAATTCTCTCTCCCAGGGCGTACGACTCAAATTTCGAGGTGAAAAATGTTCAAAAAATTAAAAAATATAAAAAAAACAAAAAAAAACAAATTTTGCTCAAAGTCTTCCCATACTCCTTAGTTAGGAACCTTAATAGGTTACCCAACACCTTTTTTACCACCTTAGTTTGGCCATCACTCTGAGGGTGGTAGGCTAAACCAAAAGATAGATTGGTATCCAATCTAGTCCATAATGTCCTCCAAAAATGGCTCATAAATTTCACATCCCTATCTGATACTATGCTCAAAGGAAGACCATGAATCCTCACAATCTCCTTAAAGGAAAAATAGGCTATGTGGCTAGCATCATTAGTAGTCTTACATGGAATTAAATGCCCCATTTTACTAAATCTATCAACAACTACATAAATGCTATCATACCCCTGCCTGGTTTTGGGCAGGACTACAATAAAATCCATACTCACACACTCCCATGGTCGGTTAGGGACTGGTAAAGGCTGATACAACCCTGCATTACTCATTCCTCCTTTATCCTTTATGCAAAAAACACATTGCTCCACATATTTGGTGACATATTTCACCAACTTTGGCCAATGGTAGAACCTTTGCACAAGCTCTAATGTTTTATTCATACCAAAATGACCACTTAGAGATCCATTATGTTTCTTCTATATGAGATTCATCCTCATAGAGCCTCTTGGCACACATAACCGGTTACCCCTGAGTAACAGTCCATTTTGTAAAGTAAACTCTAAGAACTTGCTATGAAAATGGTTTTGAAATTCAACACATACCTTATATGCTTCCCCAAAGTCCTCATTTGCCTTGTATATGTCACTGAAACTATCAATGCCAATTCTATTTAGTTGGACTTCTTAGAATGTAAGTAACCTCCGACTTAAGGCATCTGCAACCTTATTAAAATGTCCCTTCTTATGCTTTATAGTAAAGGTAAATGCTTGTAAATACTTCATCCATTTCAAGTGCCTATTGCTTAGTTTCTCCTGAGTATTTATGTAGCTAAGAGCTTGATTTTTAGTAAATACCAAAAAACTCTTTAGGAAATAGATAATGCCTCCATTTTCTAAGGGACTAAACTCAAGCATATAGTTCCAAATTATATGAAGAATATCTATTCTTTTCCTCATTTAATTTCTCACTAAAGAAGGTAATTTTCCTACCTCCTTGACTCAATATACCTCCTACTCCATCCCACTTGCATCACACTAAATGGTGAACAATTTCTCAAAGATTGGAAATTGTAGGACAGGTTGAGTATCCACTTGTTTCTTCAACATCTCAAAGGCTTTCTCTTCTTCTAAGGTCCACCTAAACTTAGTTTTGACCCCACCCTTAATAGTATCCATCATTGGTGCACATATCCCACTGAAATTCCAAAATGAAATTCCTATAAAACTGTGCAAGGTAATGAAAACTCCTTACCTCTATGGCTATGGTAGGTGGAGGCTAGTTTAGTATAGTAACAACCTTGTCTTGGTCCATCTTCAAAGACCCTTTGGACACTACAAAGCCCAAATACACTAGTTCTTGTTTGAATAACTCACACTTTTCAAGGTTGATAGCCAATTTATCTTTATGCAACCTCTTCAATACTTCTTCTACATGTCTGAAATGCTCCTCTCTTGTCTTGCTAAATATCAGTATATCATCAAGATATACCACCACAAACTTCCTTGTGAAGTCCTTGAGCACCTCATTCACGACCCTCATGAATGTGCTCAGAGCATTAGAGAGGCCAAATGGCATAACAAGCCATTCATATAACCCATCTGTGGTCTTGAATGCCATTTTCCATTCATCACCTTCCTTCACCCTGATTTGGTGATACCCACTCTTCAAGTCCAACTTGGTAAAGTACATCTCCCTTCCAAGGCAATCCATGAGATCTTCTATCCTAGGTATAGGGAACCTATACCTTATTTTGATCTTGTTTATGGCCCTTGAGTATGTGCATAGTCTCCATTTTCCTCCCTTCTTGGATGCCAACACAACCAGGACTACACAAGGGCTAATACTCTTCTTGATCAAGCCTTGATCCAAGATTTCCTACACTTGTTTAGCTACCTCCAGATTTTGATCAGGAGTAAGCTTGTATGCTGCCTTATTGGGCAGAGATGCCCCTGGCACAAAGTCTATTTGGTGGCTTATTACCCTATTAGGTGGTAGGGTTGCAGGAGTGCCATCACTCACTATGTCCTTGTACTTCACAAGAAATTCTTTCACCTTTGGTGGTAATGGCTCCTTCATTGGTTTTTCATCCTCCTTGGGTCTTAGCACAATGGTATACCCCTCACTCTCATCACCTTTGATATCTTTCAAAAAATCCTTCCCACTACACAACATGACATTAGGAGTCTTTGAATGTGGTTCTTTATCTTCTAGTAAAGACTAAATATTGAAGGTTTTCCCTCCTTTCTTGAAGGTGATGAAATTCTCCTTCCCATCATATATTGCCCCATTATCAAATTTTTAAGGCCTTCCTAATAGAAAATGACAAGCATCCATTGGTAGGATGTCAAAAAGTAAGTTATCCTTGTATCCTGCAATTGAAAACTCAACCCATGTTTTCTCATTGACCAATATACTTTGGCCTTTTTTGAGCCATGTCACCCTATAGGGATTTACATGAGGTATTTTGGCTAGCTTGAGTTTCACTACTACCTCCTCTGAGATGATATTATCTATGGATCTAGAGTCCACAATCACTTTACAAACCTTACCAAGAATTTTGCATGCGATTCTAAACAAGGCCCTCCTATGTTTGGGCTCATCCCTGATTGGTTGTCTTATCAGTACTCTCTTGAACATCAAGTTCTCTGCCATCTCTAAATCTAGATGGTCAATCTTAGGTTCTTTGACACTTGAAGTGTCCTCATGAGCATATTCTACCCTTTTGTCAGTATTTTTTGCAGAAGGTTGGTCAAGACATCTATAGGCTGGATGACCTAATTGCCCACAATAATAACACTTCATGGTTGTAAATTAAGAACTAATCCTACCTCCTCTTCCTCTGTTAGGACCACCATGATTACCACTACCTTTGTTATAGCCTCCTCTTGAACTAATTTTAGTCTGCTGCTCTGTCAACTTGTTCTCCCCTTGTGACCTTTGCTCACTACCACTACCTTGGTAGCCTCCTCTTTGACCGCTTTGGTCTCTCCCTCTACCTCTCTTATTCTTGAGAGCAGAGTCACCCTTCTTCTTTTTCTTTTTCTCCACTCTTATGGCCAACTAATGACACTTTTGTATTGTAGTTGGCATCCATAGGATAATCTCCTCTTGGATGTTCCACTTCAATCCACCCAAGTATCTAGCCACTTTGATTGACTCCTCTTCTTTCAATTTAGACCTTAGACATAATCTTTGGAATTCCTTAGTGTATGAGGCCACATCTAGGTCTTTTTGTTTCAAGTTCTATTTCTTTCTATGGAGTTGGATTTCATAATTCCCCGGGAGATAATTCTTAATCAACTTGGTCACCATGGCATTCCAATTTTCTACTGGTTGCTTCCCCATTCTTTACCTCTCATCCTTAAGGTATTTCCACAAAGTCAAAGCTAACCCTCTGAGTCTAGACTTGTCCACCTTAAACTTTTGGGCTTTAGTTACACCCTCACATTCGAAATGGTTCTCCATTCCCTCTATTCAATCAATTACTGTTTCAATATCCATCTTCCCACTAAAAAAAGGGATTCCTTCTAATGATTTTCCACCTAATTCTTTGACGGCCTTCAAGAATGTCTCTTCATTCAAGATAGGGTCAGGTTCTGAAATGATGTCTTCCTCAACAACCTTCTTGCCCCTATCATTGCTTTCCACCCCTTCTCTACTTCTAGCTGCTTCACTAGCAACTTCCTCTAGCCTTAACTTCATGCCCTCTAAGGCTGCTTCAAGGAGTCGGTTCCTCTCCTTTTTTTCAGCAACTTATTTATCTAACTCTACATTTGTCACCATCTTTCACTCTTCTACTGATTCTCCAGTAGCTGCTAACATGCACTAACTTCCCAAGTTTCTCAACTTGCTCTGATATGACTCTGATGTAACACTAGTCTTGCTTCTCCCTAGCTTCCTCTAGGGGATCCTAGGCCACTCTATTGACCTACTATGGTTTTTCACTAACCCTATCCTCCTTAGGATTCTTCTCACAAGATCCTAATCCTTTCAACTAGTGAGCACCAACAAAGAGCAATCAAAACTCACCATGCTCCTTCCTAGGCTTCCAATGGCATTTCTTGCTCCATCTGCACAAATTGATCCAAATGGATCCCAAACTCTTCCATGTGGAAAGGTATTATTCAAAATTGTTTATTGGACTAATTCCAATGTCTAGAAACTTCTTTGGGATTGAAACCCTCAATGAGTTCCAAATTCCAAGTCAATTACACCCAAAAGAGGGCTACTAGCATTAGGTCTAGTTAGGCTCCTTTTCTGCAGTAACTTGTAAAAAACCTTAACAAGTTAGAAAAATAATACCATTTCCTGATACCCTTTATCAAGAACCTAAGGATTTTCTAGGTCTAGGCTTCTAGAGGTGTCCATACAGTACCTCCTACAAACATGCCTAAAATTTAGGGTTTTAGGACTTTTCACTGTCTGCACAAGAAATTAATTTTATTGGCTAGAAAAACATCACATCCAAAATCATCCTCCAAGTTAGGGTTCCTTCATTAACCATACTACCTTCCCACAATCCTTTATTGAAGAAATGCATGCTTTCAATCCCTCCAAAATGCTCTGCAAATTCTGGTGATCCCTAGCCATGTATCTCTCACTCGCCTAGGGCATCACCTTATAAATAGCTGCCATGATTTATTGGGCCCCTCCTTAACTATACATATTGTACATGGAGTCACCTTCCATAATCCAAGAGCCTGTACAAGTTCCACGATGGAAAATGGATCTATGACCCCATTTGCACACAGTGCCCTATTCAGGACAGCGACTGGACAAAAAACAAAAGAATTTACAAAAGCAACTTAAACTATTCAATATAGAAAAGTAACACAACACAAAGTCTTACAAAAATATACATTACCAAAAACAATGCTTACATTAGTTAATTGAAGCCATTACCATATCAGATCCTCACAAATGAAACAAACTGCAACTATTATTCAAATTCACAGTCTGTACACAATCTAACATAAACTTGGAAACCATTCCAAATGATCAAGGATAGCCTCATATAGTTGACCAAGGCACCGAAAAAATGGTTTCAGACAGTTAAGGAACTAATTCCTTCAAAGTTGCATTCTTGCAACAAGTGTTGTCAATGTTGTCAATGACAACATTGACAACTTTTGCAAATTTTTGGATATGCTATCCAAACTTGGTCAAAAGGTGTCCAATCTTTCTCAAATCACTAATTATGGTGTATAAATATGAAATAGGACCTTTAGTCTCTTTATTGGCCACATTTGGCGCTAAAATCATAAAACACCCTAATAGACCTAGATTGGACTCAAAGGTCACTAAGGACCTAGTTAGGCTTCCTCACACTTTACACCCTACACACTAGGACCTACATGTGTTAGAATAGTTCCAAAGGATAACTGAGAGGGGGGGGGGTGAATTATTTATTATCCAATTTAATTCTTTTACTTCTTATTAACTTCAGAATACAATAAAGTAAATGCACATTTAGATAATACAATAGACAACACCACAATTTGGTTACGGGGAAACCAAATGGTAAAAACCCTGGTGGGAATTAACACCCACAATGAACTATACTTGTTTATAATAATCCCTGTTAGAAGATCTTGCAATCCTGTTAGGATTTGTTCTTTACAATGCAATAAGTATAGTGACCTAGTTAAGGGTTTGACCCTGTTAGGAGTCTTTTACAAATAACCCGGTTAAGAGTGAGGACTCACTGTCCAAAAGATCACTGCTTTAATGGTGAAGGCTACAACCTTCTAAAGAATAGATATGCACTATATATGATGATGAGCTGTAGAGTAGACCTTCTATCTTGATCAGTTCCAATGTATTGTAATCTTTCACTTTCTTCTTCACATAGATCCTTGATGAATGAAACTCAACTGATATTATGTTCTGCACTTTCCTGCATCTTTTCTTATCATTCACACTTAGCATTCCACAAATGACTAGCTATAAGTATCTTCCTTAAGGTATAAGATCAAGGGACCTATTAGAGAACTCTTCATAACATCCTTGTCAGCTTTACTAATCACGCATGCAAAATTACAACAAAACAATATAAAATGAATAGACACTACGTTTCACTAAGTCGGCCTCACCAAATTAACTCTATCTTTTTAATATTTTTGAAACATGTTTGGTGCCTTTAGATAACTATCATCAAATGATAACTAAATTTGAATATACGCATGCATATCCCAAAGATAGGTGCAACTCAAGAACCAATGCAATACGTCGGCTCTGTATAGACAAACTCTAGAAACTGTAACTGCCACATAATATAATTTACACAATACAACTGAAACTTCATATCTAAGTATGTGTGTATGAAAAAAACATAAAAAACATGTCTATAACATAAATATAACCGCACAAGGCTTGATACCATCATTCTAATAAGTACATATAGAACACTACTGTATATTATATGTTGTCATCAATGACAAACATACAATCAAGTAGCTGCCAGAAGTAAATCTCCAACAATCTCCCCCTTTGACATTGATGGCAACATATGATATTAAAAACATCTTCAGCAC
>MU225240.1:875487-896681 GCA_018584345.1 Thuja plicata | reverse complement strand
AAATTTCTTAACCACTGGTATGCACAACTACTTTAGAGAATACATTTAGTACTATTTATTCAAACCATAATCTCAATTAATTAGTAAGTCATTCTTAATCAGGTGCATACGAGGAGGGGTCTTACAGATCTTGTCCTCATAGTGTGATGTTAAAGTAGTCAACAGCTTGTCCATTATATCTTCTTCTGATATTTCTCCACCATTGTTTCTAATTCCAGAGACTGCTTCATTTATCCTTTGATTGTAGGCTCTAATGGTCTCTTCAGGTAACATCTTAAGACTATTGTATTTATTTTTCCATGTCTTCCTGCGTGTATTCTTTGATTGAACATCTCCTTCAAACATGTCTTCTAAATACTTCCATATTGTGTATGCCTTGTCTAATTTCTTGATCTCAAAAAATTCACTGTCAGATAGTGCACTTATTAGGGCTTCTTTGGCAACTGCATTATTTGTGAATGTATCCTTCTGTTTACTAGTAGTATCATCTCTTGATAGATCTTTTAAAGAGGGAATAACAACTTCTTGTGTGGCTATCTCAAAGATGTCAAAACCAACACATTGTAGATGTGTTATCATTTTGTTTTTCCAATCCAGGTAATTTTCTCCATCGAACTTAGGGCTCTCTTTTCTGAAGTAAGACATCTTATCTACCTTAAGCTGTTAGGATTCTTCTCCAATGCACTCGGCTCTGATACCAATTGTTAGAATAGTCCCAAAGGATAACTGAGAGGGGAGGGGGGTGAATCAGTTATCAACCAATTTAATTATTTTACTTCTTATTAACTTCAGAATACAATAAAGTAAATGCACATTCAGATAACACAATAGACCACCACAATTTGGTTATGGGGAAACCAAATGGCAAAAAGCCCGATGGAAATTAACACCCACAATGAACTATACTTGTTTATAATAATCCCTGTTAGAAGATCTTGCAACCCTGTTAGGAGTTTTTCTTTACAATGCAATAATTATAGTGACCTGGTTAAGGGTCTGACCCTATTAGGAGTCTTTTACAAATAACCTGATTAAGGGCAAGGACTTACTGTCCAAAATATCACTACTTTAATGGTGAAGGCTACAACCTTCTAAAGAATAAATATGCACTATATCTGATGATGAACTATAGAGTAGACCTGTTGTCTTGATCAGTTCCAGTGTATTGTAATCTTTCACTTTCTTCTTCACATAGATCCTTGATGAATGAAACTCAACTGATATTCTGCTCTGCACTTTCCTCCATCTTTTCTTATCATTCACACTTATCATTCCAAAAATGACTTTCTATAAGTATCTTCCTCAAGGTATAAGATCAAGGGACCTATTAGACAACTCTTCATAACATCCTTGTTGGCTTTACTGATCACACAAGCATAATTACAACTACACAATATAAACTGAATAGACGCGACGCTTCACTAAGTCAGCCTCACCAAATTAACTCTATCTTTGTAATCTTTTTGAAACATGTTTGGCACCTTTAGATAACTATCATCAACTCATAACTAAACTTTAATATACACACACATATCCTGAAGATAGGTGCAACTCAAGAACCAATGCAATACGTCGGCTCTGTATAGACAAACTCTAGAAATTGTAACTGCCACATAACATAATTTACACAACACAACTGAAACTTCATATCTGAGTTTGCGTGTATGAACAAAACATAAAAAACATGTCTATAACATGAATTTAACCGTGCAAGGCTTGATACCATCATTTTGATAAGTACATACAGAACACTGCTGTATATTATATATTGTCATAAATGACAAACATACAATCAACTAGTTGCCAGAAGTAAATCTCCAACAACATGTTCCTTTATTAACCTAGTGGTCTAGCTAGAACTACTGCAAGACAAAAAATCAAAATAAGACCTAGGTTACATTGCACACTTAGCCTACCTAGGTGCTCCTGCACCAATCTCTTAGCAATTTATTTGTCTAAGGATATTGGCCAAAGTCTTGCTGATAAGAGATATCGGCCAAAGTCTTGCCGACAAGAGAAATTGGCTAAAGTGTATTCTGTTCTTTTTAGAAATTCTGTCTTGTTTGAATTGATGATAAACATACAAAAATTCTAAATTATTATGGTTTATAAATACAATTATAATTGGCAAGTGTGTACCTTATTTTTATTGGGGCATAATGATAGTTTGAATAAAATATGTAATGGTACCTTGACTTTGAACATAAATTCCTTACATGCTCTGTACTTCTAAAAATATTGACAGTAACATTTTGGATATATTGTTCCATATGTATATTCATCATATTGGGCCATCTTCCTTCATATCCCAAATTGATTGCTTCTAATGATAACTAGTTTTCCTTTTAATTTACTTGTCACAATTTGAGACTATTGTGCAACCATTATTTATCTTTACAATTTATTCATTCTATGGATTAATGGATACTTAGTTATTATTTGCTGATATTAGATGTTACTTGGGTGTTTTAAGTCTTTCTCTTCTGCTTAGAATTCCATCTAATGGTCAAACACTAGCACTATTTTTCATGCATGCAAATCACTATCCTTTAATATCTTGATGTATCTCTACCCTTTGGAATTCAAGTCTTATGTGTTTCACGATGAAACATCACCTCTTTAAAATGAACGTGCACATATATACACATACAAATTAACATATTTACTTTGATTCATACATATTTACTTCTAATTTCTTTTACCATTGTTTTCATAGTTACTAGTGATACGTGTACCATTTTTAATAACTTTTGAGCTACTTGTCTAAATTTGAAATAAGCTTTAAATGCATATCTTACTAATATATAATAGAATATCCTTAGTTGTTATCTCTGACTATAGTCATTTGTACATCTCTTTTCTGGTTCTAAGATTCTATATACCTCTTTTTCAGGCCAGTATCTATTTTGTCCTCTTGACTTGTTGATAATGGATAAGCGATTAGTTTTAAAGATATTGTAGGCATGTCTAGTAGAGGGGCATCATACCTTGATTCACTTTCTCAAGTGATTTTTCTTCCACTATCACCCACACACACACACAGAGACACACGCGCACACACATATACATACACACAGACACACAACATATACACCATTTACAACCTTTACCTATATATAAGAGTTGATTAGAGAAGGTATATGCATAGGTGATGAACATGCAGATTTGCTTAAGTACTACTGGGATCTTACCCTGAAAAAATGTACTATTGTGAAAATCATCACAAGTCCATTTTTTGTAGTGTCAAGCTCCCAATAGTGCTTGATCAAATCTGCATGTTTGCCACCTGTGCATATACCTTCTCTGATCAACTCTTATATGCATAGGTGAAGGGTGTATATGCACAGGTGAAGGCTGATCAACTCCAATCTCCTATTTTTATCTATATGTTATCAAAGTAGTTCCATTGAGAATCTTGTCTAATTGAGACATTTGAATTGTTAAAGAAATTGTAGCATCAATCTGTGTCATAATGAAGGTCCAAAATCTATTATAGTAAATTCAAAATTAGCAACACTGAGTTCATCCACACTATTTTATGATATAGGTTGGGCCAATTTGACACACATGTTCCTAGACGATGGATTAATTGTTATTCTTGATGCAAGCTTGGCATTCTTGGGGTTTTTATGGATTAGATTGGTCATTTTATCAAATTCATGAATAACTTTCTAGGCGACTTTTCTTTTCTTGAGAAAGATTTGTTGTAACTAAGAGGGAGCATTAAGATGTGACACGCTTAATATTTACATGTATTCACTATCGATGTAGAGCCAGATAGATCTATAATGTTTAAGAAAGGGTTTTCATTTTGAATGAAATCCTTAATCAACACAGACAAAGGTTGTGGAAGAGGTGGTGGCATGTTATGAGGAAGGGATGAAATAAGAGGGGATCTAGTCTAGTCTGGAATCTAACTAAAATAATGAATTAATTAAACTATCAATTAAGGCAAATCAAATTGATTTAACCTAGAGAACTCAAACAGAGATAAGAGACATAATAATATCACCAAGGTTACGAAGAACAACCGAGTCTTAAAATTGCATTTTAAAAAATTCATCACTAGATACAGTGTTGCTGTTACATAGAGGATATATTTCCACTAAAAATAGAGATTATTGTATTGCTATTAACTATATCTCTTATATATGAATTTGGGTCATATACTTATATACACCAAATCAGTTAAAAAATTGAAGAGATGCAACTCTTCATTAACTTAAGTAAGATTCTTAAATATAACAACATAAAAGTTCTTAAAAAGTAATTAACTTAAAACATGATTTATGGAACAAGGGGCTTAATTCCCCAAAATGTCTTTGCATCTATTGGTGTGTTCTTTGAATTTTTAAGATTTCATAATACCAATATCATAAATCACATATTTGATCTGGATCTCCATCTCTATGAGATTTTCCATCTGTTCATTAGAATTCTTCAGTTTGAGGTTCTCATTCTGGGTAACCTGTAAAGCAACATCAAGTAATCCCTGGCAGTGTCTGACCCATGTATCTTTACATATTACTTGTGCATTTCCATTGATCCATGAAGGTACTCCCTTTTTGATGAATTCCTAAAAACCTCTAAAATTTTCTATCACTTCATTTCCAAACATATCATGAGATTGTATCAATCCTTTGATCTCTCCATGTTCCTCTGCACCCATGGTTGCCATTTTATCTACCAATGTTTTTCTCATATTGTCATATTCAATACCTAACTCTCGGTTCTCACCATAAAAATCCTAGAGAGTACTCAACTAGATCTTAAGCTTATAAAATTTGTGCTTTAATAGGCACCCAACATCATCACTCCTAACAACATTAAAAAACTTAGTTAAATTTTTATTCTTCTCCTGCAACTTCTCACATTTCTTCTTCCATTCATTTTATTTAATTGTAGGAAAAGGTAAAGCTTGAGATCCTCCTTTTCTGAGTAAATCTTTGTAGATACTCTTCCAATTATCTCTTTCAAATACAAGCCTCCTGGTTTGTTCTTCATTTAGTTTTGCAAGATTTACGCCCATACCTGTAGTGATTAAAGGATCAAACTCCCCTACCTTCAATTTCAAAATATGTCAGAAGGCTTTATCTATATCAAGAATTTGTGGCCTTTTATGGGGTGGGTGGAGGGCCCATAATAACACAGTCAGTTCTTCCTCAAAAAATCCTAAACCAATAAATACATATTTAACACCTTGTATATCGAATTTGAAATTCTTATTTCCTGAACTAATGATGCTATCAAAATTAAAAGAAGCGCTCAAATCCCAACATTGAAAAAAATAACACCTACCTCTATCAATAGTTGCCTCCCTCTCAGGGGTCATGTTCTCTACCTCACTTTTGATATCTTCCCTTAGCTTTGAAAGCAATTCCTGCTCATTATCTAGTGTGATATTAGGGATAGATTCGCTCATCTTTCTACCTGTGTAGTTGTAAAAACAAGTCTTGAATTATTTTGACTTGATGAAATTATCATCGGATAAAAATTTATTATACTCATCTAGTATTTCATCATGGTGATATTTTAATATGGAAACAAATTTTTCCTCATTCTCACCTTCCTCCTCCTCAGGGAGTTCAAAATTTCTAAATATAACATCATCCAATTCTCGCTCACCTTCCGAATCATAAGGTTCATCGATATCCTGCTTAAATCTAGCCAATTCCTTCCTTTTTTGCATTAATCTCATGTTATTCTCATTGATAATCCTTTGGGATTCATCCCCTTCCATGTTACCAAAGATATCTTCAATCTCTAAAGCTTTGTGGAGATAATCTCCCAGTTTTTGCTTCTTTCTACATTGATGAACATAGCCCCTGAGATCATAGTTTTCTCTAACATTGTGAGGGAACATGTGATATTTATCTTTTAATTTATTTTCTATAATTTCATATGACTTGGTAGAAACAATAGTAAAATACCCAAAGATCAATGTACATGGAAGGAAAGTATGCTTATGTGATGTTCCTCCAAAATGCTTACTGCTTGAAATACTCATCTGTCTAACAATTTCTAGATATGCTAATCTATATGGTACTTAACTTGGAAATTTAAAAGGGGCTCCTTCAAAACCATATGCTCTAAAATAGTAGAAACCTCCCAAATTAATAGCAATCACCCCAGTTATGGTTGACCACATTCCCCAACCCATACTCTGTGGGCCTCAAAAATATCCTAATTTCAGTAGAAATGGAAGGATGAACTTGAAAATTAATCAAAGAAAAGAGTGGCCAAAAAAATAATTCCTCAAATTTCAAGTAATCAGAAGCACTGTACCTAAAATCCCAAATAGGGGTCCATAACCACACATGCTAATCATTTCCTTCTTCATTCTTCACACTTAATATGAAATTCTTTGACCATATACCTTTCTGATGTACATAAAATAGAATCATGTGCACCAACAGGGAATAATGTTTGAAGAAAAAATATTAACTATTTTTTAAGTTTATAAAACACTGATGAATATTCTTAACAACATACTCAAAATAGTCAAATGGCCTAGGCTCATACATCTGCACATCTACCGCCACCACCATTGGCCCTTCACTCATCAGGTTTGGAACCTCAATTCCTCCAACTTTTCTACTAGCCTGGTATTTCATGTCCAAATAATTCTTGAACAAGCTGACATTAAACGGTGGACCATCAGATTTAGTTATAGGTTCTCTAATTATTATTTATAGTGGCAATTTCCATTCCATATATGTAGTGTCTACAACTATGAACTCATTTTGTAGCTCAGAAAATGATAACTTAACAAAACCCTTACCCAAACCAAAGAATTCAGTCACAGAGTCAACATAAATTTTCATGAACTCATTACCATATGCATCATATATACATGTATCCTTAGGTTTATAATTATCAATCAAAACTTCTAACAATTTCACATTTACGAATACATTTTCTACTACCATTCTACCCAGGTTCATTTCCCATGGGTGACATACAAGTGATTTTTCCTCTCTTCTGAGATAATGGAATAAGAAAAATTCATATCCCCTTTCCATTGTCCAAATGTCACCTACATCTCTGAATTTTTCTTCCATCTTGTCTTTGTCTGGTAGAGTGGCCTTAGCTCTTCTGGATCGTAGTCTAGACAAATGCATTTGATCTATTCAATCTTAATTTATCTTCCTTGCCAAAATTTCCTTATTTTCCTTCTATTTCTTCTCCTATGACCCTTTCCCCTTCCCAGCCTTTCTCTTACCAGTCAACCCAGATGCTTCCATGGTATTTTTGTGTAAATTCTTTGTAATACTCAATACACTTTTCTCATCTGAATCCTATTCTTTGTATGTCGATCACACGAATGCTCTGAATGAATTCCTCCAACTAAAAGAGAAATTAAATTTAAATGCGTTTACTTTAGACCAAGAACAAAATTTGAAATTTTTTCCAATAGGTAATTATCATTTCTCAGAGTACAATGCCTTTCACATCACTTTTGATGCCATCAATATAGCATCATTCATCCTATTTATTCAATCTTATCTTTATTCATTTGTAAATTTTTTTTCATTTTGCAAATATTATTGGCATTTGAATTTTTATTTAATTTTCCTTAGATTCCTCTATTTATTCATTGGTTGTGTGATTAGAGGCTTCATTTAGCATACATTTTTGATTAGAGCCTTCTTCTAGCATACATGTTGGATAAGAGGCTCTTAATTCAAATACTTAATGGTTTTTTTAGGGCTTGTTGAGCTCCTTTTCTTGTTTTAGTGCTAACACTTCTAGTGCCAAGACAACTTTGACTCTTCCTCTTACTCTTCTAGTGCCAAGAAAGACCATGCTTGAAAATATGAACCCGGAATAGAATAAGGAGACAATTTTCTAGATTGTGGTCTCAGTTCAAAAGAAAAGGTGATGGAAAATGTTATTTTCCCTAAAAAAATTGTAAGGGCTTAAAGAATCAGAGACTTCTAATCACAACAACTGAGAGACATTGTAGGCAACATGGTCACATTGAAGGGGGAAACAATTTTCATCCATTGGTGAATGTGGATTTCCAACTGGGGGAACATGGAGGTGTGAATATTGAAGGAGAAGGTAAGATCCCATGGAAGAAGATGATCCTACGACAGAGAACACAATTGAAGATGTTGGTATTGGCGCAATTGATCATGTTCCAGAGAACATGATTGAAGAAGATGGTACTAGCACAACTGATCAAGATGATGAAGATGATGATACTAGGTCATCTTATCATGATGATGAAGATAACCTTGATATACCTATACATGAAAAGGCATACAATCCCATGTACCAAGGCTCCCAAACAACTCTTCTCTCCACTCTATTGTTGTTGGTGAACTTCAAGGTTATGAATAGTTTATCCAATGTAGCAATCTCACATATGCTAAGGTATGCCATTTTTTTCGTTTGCTATGTTAGAGTATGATTAATATTCTTTATATTAAATTTTTTTATTTTTTTCCACAGGTTGATAGGTGAGTGTTACCACCATCAAACATTCTACCTTGCTTGTACTGAGAATTATCTGCCATTATGAAAGATACTAGAATGAAGTATCAAACCATATGTGCATGTCTCAATGATCATATTATATATCATAAAAAACATGAATTTGCAATAGAATGCCCTGATTTTCACATTAGTAGATATCGATCAGATCAAATATGAAAATGGCACCTCACAAGGTTCTTTGGTACATTCCCATTATTCCATGTCTGCAACGATTATTCAGGTGCGCTAGCTTGGCACAATTTATAGATTACCATGCACGCAATAGAAGTCAAGATGAAATTATGTGAATGCCTTTAGATGGTTATGCATTTAAGGACATAGAAGATAATTGGCCACTCTTTAAAGAAGAACCTTGTAATATCAAGTTTTCATTGGCAGTGGATGATGTTAATCCATTTGAAGAGATGAGATTAGTTTACTCGGTCTGGCCTATTTTTGTTATCAACAATAACATTCCTCCTTGGATGTCCATAAAGAGGGAGCACATAATATTGGCAATGATTGTACTAGGTATTTTTTCATTTAATAGTCATGTAAATTAATTTATAAACACCGCATCAAAATGGTCATAATAATTATGTAATGTTTCTGTCCATTCAAACAGGTAAGTATCAAGTGAAAGATATGAATGTATATATTGAGCCCCTTATTGGTGAGTTGTTGGAGTTATAGAATGGGGTCACTATGTATGACATATCTAGACCAAAAAGACAAAAAAACTTTCAATTCTATACAATGATTATATGGAAAATGTTGGGATTAATGGGAAGTAGTACTGAGAGGGGAGGGGTGAATCATTACCTCTAATTTTTTTTAACTCTTTTCAGCATTCATCATTAATTATCATTCATTACTATATTACCGACCATTACTTTTGTTCTTTATTATGCATGTAGTATTCATTCATAATATTTAATTGTTTTCAACATTCATAGAAACATTCATGAAAGTAATAAAGACATAACACAAGATATGATATCATAGAAAACTCCTGTTAAGAAGTAAAAACTGTGGTGGGGATGGAACCCACAAAAATTCACTATCTGCAGAATGAAAGGGAGCCAGTAAAGGCTTAAAATTGATCACTTCTGATGATCTACCCTGTTAGGAGTATTAAAGTGGATACCGGTTAAGATCTACTCTGTTAAGAGATTTAGCAACACTAATTTAAGTGTGCACCCGGTTAAGAGATTTACAATAGGACTGTTAAGTCCACCTTTCTTGAAAGGATTTCTTAAGTGTACTACACTTGTTAGAATGAGTACACATGATTGACCTGACTGTATGCAATCTACAATTGCTGATTACAGATCCATTAAAGCTCTCATAATAATAATATTACCTTAAGTGACTGATTAATACCTTTCTCTGCTCGTCGGTAGCCCGTGTTCTTGTTCTTGAAACTGATTTGATTCTTTTCTGTCCTTCTGCATGAAATCTCTTGTCTGGTATTTAGATGCTCTCAGTGGCTACAATCTTCATCAAACAACAACATGCTCATAATAGATTGAGCATCTATTTATACAAGTATTTGACCTATCTTTGAATCACACATTACAATGTTAACTCTTAGATCCAAGGTTTACAACTTGACCTTGATCTTTAGTTTGCATGTTTTAAATTAGTAAAAATAATTAAAAAATATTAATTACATTTTTTCCTCCACACATAATGGATTTAAAAGCAAATCAAGAAGCTATATATACAACTTCAATGATTTATCTGACGTGGAAAGTCGGATCCACTTTTTGTGGGATGTAACTGACTGTCAATTCTTGGTCGTCGGGTTGAACTAAAAGTATGTCAGCATTCCTTTGTTGAACTGATCATTAGGTTCCCTTCATCTATCAGGTTCCTCTCTGTGCTATTCTATCAAGTTGCACTGTTGTTACTTGTTGGGTTGCTTTAACCTTTTAGTCATTGTGTACCACAAAATAGTGTTTATCGGGATGCTTTGAACTTGCTAGTATCAGGTAACCTTGGCGTCGGGTAGTGCTACACCTTGTCTATCAGTGTAGTGTAAACCGATGGTGTAGATCAATATTTTCCTTGTGTATACTAATGGAAAAATACAATGCCTTCAATCTCCCCCTTTGACATTAGTATCAAAAAATGATATGTGCATATTACTAAAGTGTTTAGTATGTACACCATGTCTATATCCTTGTCATTATATGACCCCCCCTAACTGTATGCATTGGTATAGTATAAGTATATATGTACATCTATACTTGCCTCTGTACTATACAATCCTTGTTCTTTTCTCTTTCAAATGTTTGACTGTACATCATTTCATATCACTTCCCCCTTTATACTAACTGAACTGTACATATCATTTCCCCCTTTATTTAATTCTCATGAAAAAAATGTACAACTTATAAGATGCTAAAAATTGTGACAAAAATGTGTAACTTACAATGTGTCAAGAATATGGGAATGGGTCATTTTGATATCTTCGAGTAGTTTCTTCCATTTTTTTTTAGAAGTTCTAGTGCCATGTGCTCTAGCTTTAGCCTTGCATGCATATCATAAATGCTATATAGGAAAGACGTTTGTGGGGTGGCAATTAGTGTGTTTGCCTCTATCACATGTTGTTACAGTAGTGAAAGTGTTGGTAAGAGTTGAGCTTGAAGCTCATTTACCTCATCTCTATACTTCATCTCTGCAATCTGTATGTCCTGTCTCAATTTCCAAGCCTATTTGAGTTGTCCATTGTGCAATTTTATTGCCTTTATATTATTTGTGAGACTTTGTGCACTTGTCATAAGATCAACATCTATTTGTGCTATCTTTTCGGTATACTCCTGTGTGAGTTGATCAAGTGTACACAATTTCTACATCAAATTAATAGCTTCTGAGATGATTGGAGCAATTATGCTCACCAATTCAGAAAGCTTTACCTTTTTCAATGCCACTTCCTAGCTTATATTTTCTGCTAGCTTGAAATCATACTTTTGTTCAAGTCTTTCTTCCATGACCTTCTCAACATCTATGTTCTGAGATGTTATTGCATTTGTGAGTACCACCAATTGATCAAGCATTGGGGTTGTCTGATCAATGTCTACATCTGGTACTATTTGTTGAAGTATCCCTCTTGCTACTTCAAGTACCTTTTCCTCCTTTATGGATTTATTTAGTTTGTCTTGCATTGCCTTCCTCTCATAGAGTCTTGCATACTTGGTCAATTCAATTGGATCCAATGTCCTTGGATCACAAAATAGAATCTCAATGATTTCATCCAGAGTTACTGGATTCTTATGCTTTCCCTTCTTCTTCTTTGAGTCTTGTGGGGATGCATATGTATGAACTACCATTGCTAGTTCATTTTTCCTCTCTAAAGTGCTTGGTAAAGGCTTTGTTGATGATGCCTCTCATGTTTTCTACTCAGAGTGTACCTATCAGTTTGGTGAAGACATCTCTCCATCAACCTTGGGTGTCTCTGCAGATTTTTCTTCTATTTTCTTCTCTAGCTCATCTTACTTTGCTTCTTCACTCTTATTTGTCTGCTTATCCTCCTCTACCTTTTGTGTTTCTTCTTTATTTTTATCAGTAGATTTATGTTTCTGATCGTCGGTTGCAGCTTTCTCTATAGTTGTGTCCTTTGTATTATATGTGGTGTCTTTTACTTCATCATCACCCTTGTCCTCAGGTGTGTTTGTGTCCTCTGCAATAGATCCATAATTACCCTCTAATATAACATA
Source organism: Thuja plicata (assembly GCA_018584345.1). Classification (NCBI taxonomy): domain Eukaryota; kingdom Viridiplantae; phylum Streptophyta; class Pinopsida; order Cupressales; family Cupressaceae; genus Thuja; species Thuja plicata. The sequence continues at coordinate 884,478 of MU225240.1, read as the reverse complement.
GACATATTTATTTGAGTGGTGACTTGGGCTATAACTAGAGTGGTATCCTACTTGTCAGTTTGGTCTTTTTGAGCAGTGAAATCCTCATCTTTTTGTATCTTCTCTATAGGGTCTGGTTCTGTTAAGTCCATGACTGATGTGTCCTTCCATGTCTAATCAGCAACATTCATATCTTTATCATATGATATCTTCAAATCTTGTTGTTGTCCCTGATCCTTAAGTGTAATGAATATCACATCATATTTCTTCTATGGATCTTTATCAGAGTCATAATTGATGTTGTCTTGAATGTCAAGATCATCCATGACTTTGTCCAAATCAATTGTCTCCATTTCTTCAACATTGTCCAAAGCAATGTACTAAGGACTTGCCTTGTCTTTCTCCTCCTCTCTATGAGGTGTGTCGATGAGAAGTAACTATTCCTCATGACTTGTTGACTCTATTGGAATATCTAGGAGTTGTCTCCATTTTGTTTCGGTCATTATATCTGGCTCTATGAACTTATTTTCTAGCACTTTTTAAGCCCTTATTTTGGATACAAATTTTCTTGAGTGCTTCTTCGTGATTTATTTTATTTCTTAAATTTTAGATTCGAGAGGCATTAGTGTTACTAGTAACCTCTCCCTTTCTTCTCTTTTGGTCTATAGAGCATATGACTATTGTTGAGATATTTTCTTACCCAGCTCCTTGGGTATTTGGTTGACAAATTCAATTGGTACATATTTGTACTTGACCATTGCCCTTATTATGGCATCTTGTATCTTATTTTGGTCCTCTGGTTTGAGTGTATCCCATTGTCTGATTTTCTTGTCATGCATTGTGCCAGATGCAACAATTGATTCAACAGCCTCATCAATTGTTAGATTTCTATAATTCTTCTTCACTACATAAGGCTCAACCTCTTTAGAATCCTCTATGTCAGCTTTAGTTCTGACCATTCTTTTTCTCCTCTTTGTAGGTGTTGTGTTCATAGTTTGTTCCAGTTTTATTTTATTTTTCTAGTTGATTCCTATTATAGGGCCTTACTTGACCTTTCTTAAGAGGTGTGGTATCAGTCTTAGCAGTTTGACTCCTTGTCCTCTGCTTCTTTGTAGGAGGTGGAGGTGTATCAAATTCAATTTCCTCAGAATCTAATTTCTGTTTATCATGCCTTTCACTGATGGTGCCCTATTCATCAGTTTCCTTTGGTTGTTCTTGTTCCTTAGTAACTGATAGAATCTTTTTGAGATTCTTAACCATCTTATCCTTTTTATTGACAATTTTCTTGATTTCTAGGCCTCTTTTTATCTTTGATCTGGCCTCTTCATAGGTTCCAAAACTTGGTTTTTTTTTTGTCAATAGGCTCATTGATCAATGCATCAATTACATTTGTGGCCTGATCTATGTTGATTTCATAATCCAGTGGTGCTAACCAAGCTGTCCTTGGTACAACTGGTTTGATGTGGGTGAAATATGTGTCCACCATAAAACATATTTCATCCCTATGTTTTTCAACAAGTTGTTCAGGGATCCTTGTCCTTTCCATCATCTTTTCTTTGAATTCACGGAAGTATGCAGTCATAACAGATTCAAAATGATCTCCTAGTGACTTAATTAGTTCACTAATCTATAATGTTATCAGTTTTGTAGTGTCCCATTTCACTTTTCCTACTGAAGGAAAGTACTCTTAAAAGTAGAAAAAGATACACGTGATAAGTGAGCTGAACTTACATGTGTTGGTCTTTGTGGACCTGATTGTGATCATGTTTTCATTAATTTGTTTCAACAAGATCTCACATAGATCCATTTGTATGCCCTTTTTCACTATCTTGTAAGTTATGCTTACTGACGTTGCAGATATTTTGTTCAACTTTCTTTCTTGAAAGATATTATAACCAATCACACATGCACCGAACCTCAGTTCCTTTTCGGTGATGGTGTTTACTTTTAGTCCTTTGTTGTCCCTTTTAGCTTTTGTGAGCTTTGTGACTTCTGGCCTGGAGGGATGTTTATGAGCCTTAGGCTTGTCAGTTATTGGATAACCAATGACAACATGAAGGACATCGTTAATAATTTTCCTGGGTTGGTCTAACCAACACTTTTGGTCATGCAATCTACTAAGCACTAACCTAATCTAGTCGGTCTTGAAGTCCCTTGGGAAATATAGGACATTAGTTATCCCTTTAACCTCTAAGTGTTTGTGCTCTTCCTTTAGGTTCCCTTCTGCATCACAAAGCTTCTTATAAGCTTCATCCATCTCTAGATCACCTATTTTGACAATCTTGCAGTGAATATAAGACCTAATGTCTTCTATAAGAAAAACCCTAGGTGAAATCTTAGAAAAAGTGCCAGTTTCATTGGGTTGCGATGCAATCTCTGGGCATATCTTGTATTTGGGTTCAACACAGGTGTTATTCTTGATTAACCTGACCACATTCTTCTTATCACTTTTGATATTTATGGTTCTTGACGTGGTTTCCATTATTTTTCAAGTCTTAGGGCTTTCCTAAAATTTAGGGCTTTCTTGAAAAATAATGATAAAATACTTTTGGTGCCCTTGGTACTTACTTCAATTCGTGACAATAGTGAATGATTTGTTTGCTGTGTGTGGATCGAGTTTAGGTCACTCTGTCAAATTCTCTTCAATCGCTCTATTTTTCACTCTGCTTTCTCTTCAAATCATGGGTGCAAAATGAAGTGCTCCCGTCGCCTATTTATAGACTTTTTTCCCTAAGTCTTTGTCATAAAATGCTCAATGAATCATCAGGACATGAAGATGGAGTTCATTGGGAAGACTTTCAAAATCATCGTCAGTGTTGTAGTATTGTGTCATGAAAAATTTGTCATTTTGCTTCCTTACTGACGGGTGTTGGGTTACATTGGTAACTTAACCATTTTATGTGTTGACCGAAAATTTTTGGTAAGTGTAAATAGCTCATCTATTGTGTTCACTGATGGGGTTTTTTTCTCAGAATTGAAACAATTAACATAATATGCATCTTTGTTATGCAAATTTTGACTATCTATCAATTTGTATAATGGAACTGATGCAAAATATGACTTGGTGTAGTGCAGTTCCATACTTACTTGTTCAACTCAAGTGGGGGTGGTTATGTCATCGGTTCCATTGGATGGGGTGTCACCATTTGCATTGCTTGGTCTAGCTTCATCATTGCTTGAAGCATTTCTCCACATTTTTTCTCTAGCCCTCTGAATATCTTCAATGGTATTTCCATTTGGATATGTGCTTGTCTCTGTCATTCAGTCTTTGCAATCTTTCTTGAGATGACCAACTTTGTGACAGTGTAAGCATACCATTATGGGGTTTGACCAGCCTCTAGACCTTTTGGTCCATGCCCTCATGCAGTTTACAGCGATGTGACCATATCTACCAAATGCTGTACAATTTTTCCAAGTATTGTACTCCCATACATATTGATTACCGATTCTCTTTGGTTGGTAGGGGGTTTCTTGACCTTTTGGCTTCCATGCTTGCCTTTTCTTTTTCCAGCATTCAAGACTTGTGTACCCATTCATTTTTCATGTAGGACAGTATTTGTCCATGTAGGTTTCCTTTTTTGGTTGTTCCATCTTAGAATTAAATTCATATGCTTTATGTCCTTTCTTGTTACATTTATAATAGAATCCTATGAATGAAGATGTAGATTTAGGAATACCTTTCATTTTGAATCGACATACATTTGATTTGTGGCCTTTCTTTCCACAATGTTTACATGTCAGCTTTCTTGGTATTGGATTTTCATAGACATTATTTGAATTGGCTTGATTTGATAATTCTCCATTTTTGGTAAATCCTAGACTGTTGTTGTTCTTGACTCTTCATTGTCCTTCAAGAAAATCATCATTCTTTTATTTCTCTCTTCATCCTTTCTGATAACTTCATTATGTTGTTGCTAAATTCTAACCTCATGCTTTATTTTTTCATTCTCTTCTCTTCATTCGCCGATAGCCTGCACATTTTCAATGAGTTCTATATTCATTTTGTTTTCTTCTTGACTCATTAGAATAATCTGATTTGTAATCTCATGGTGATGCTCAACATGTCTTTGAATTTCAAACTCCTTTTCCTATAGCTTCTCTATAATCTTCCTTCTGTCATCAATAGAAAGTGTTCTTTCTGTTTCAGCTTGTCTAGAAGAACTCATCACATCAATCATTCTTACCATGTGACTCTCTTGACTGATTTGCAACATCTTTATTTTCTCTGTCAGATGTTGATTGATCTCCTTCATATTTGCGATGTTCTCTTCTGATGTATCTGATGTATTACTTGCATTGGATCCTGAAGATTCAAAGAAATCTAGAATCTCTTCTTCTTGATAATATTTTTCATTGCTCCGGGTTTCCATACCTTTCCTCTCATCCAACAAATCTCTCATCTTGATTCTAGCTTCTTTATATTGTTCATAGAACATCTGTATCTCAAGATTTTTATTCTCAATATTCTTATCAAGTTTGTACTTCTCCATTGTATGATCTTTTCTCTTAAGCCTTTAATATTTTCCAAGAAGAGACTTAGCTCTGATACCAATGGTTGGGATTAATGGGAAGTAGTATTGAGAGGGGAGGGGTGAATTAGTACCTCTAAAACTTTTAACTCTTTTCACCATTTATCATTAGTAATCATTCATTACTATATTACCGACCATTATTGTTGTTCTTTCTTATGCATTTAGTATTCATTCATAATCTTTAATTGTTTGCAACATTCATAGAAACATTCATGAAAGTAATAAACACATAACACAAGATATGATATCACAGAAAACTCCTGTTAGGAAGTAAAAACTGTGGTGACGATGGCACCCACAAAAATTCACTATCTGCAGAATGGAAGGGAGCCAATAAAGGCATACAATTGATCAATTTTGATGATCTAGTCTAATAGGAGTATTAAAGTGGAGACCGGTTAAGATCTACTTTGTTAAGAGCTTTAGCAACACTAATTTAAGTGTGCACTCGGTTAAGAGATTTACAATAGGATTGTTAAGTCCACCTTTCTTGAATGGATTTCTTAAGTGTACTACACTTGTTAGAATGAGTACATATGATTGACCTGACTGCATGCAATCTACAATTTCTGATTACAGATCTATTAAAACTGTCATAATAATAATATCACCTTAAGTGACTGATTAATACCTTTCTCTGCTCATCGGTAGCCTGTGTTCTTGTTCTTGAAACTAATTTGATTCTTTTCTATCCTTCTGCATGAAATCTCTTGTCTAGTATTTAGATGCTCCCCGTGGCTACAATATTCATCAAACAAAAACATGCTCACAATATATTGAGCATCTATTTATACAAGTATTTGACCTATCTTTGAATTATGCATTACAATGTTAACTCTTAGATCCAAGGTTTACAACTTGACCTTGATCTTTAGTTTTCATGTTTTAAATTAGTAAAACTAATTAAGACAATATTAATTACATTTCTTCCTCTGCACATAATGGATTTAAAAGAGAATCAAGAAGCTATATATACAAATTTTGTGATTTATTTGACATGGAAAGTCAGATCCACTTTTTGCAAGATGTAACTGACTGAAAATTCTTGGTCGTTGGGTTGAATTGAAAGTCTGTCAGTGTTCCTTTGTTGAACTAATTGTCAGGTTCCCTTCATCTATCGAGTTCCTCTCTGTGCTATTCCATCGGGTTGCACTATTATTAATCATCGGGTTCCTTTAACCTTTTATTCATTGGGTAACACTAAATAGTGTTTGTCAGGATGCTTTGAACTTGGCAGTATCGGGTAACCTTGGCGTCAGGTAGTGTTGTGCCCTGTCTGTCGGTGTAGTGTAAAATGATGGTGTAGATCATGTTTTTCCTTGTGTATACTAATGGAAAAATATAATGCCTTCAAAAAATGCATGATGCCCCTGGGCTAACACATTTTTGCAGTATGTAAAACTATTAATGCATATTTTTGGTATGTTATAGTGCTAACCCATTTTTGTTGTATGTTTAATTTACGCATGATAATTGTAAATATCAAAATTAAGATATTTCATCTAATTATACACAATCTTGTAGGTCTTCAGACAAAGGAAAAATTTACATGTCCACTTTGTGGTCCAAAGATGAAATTGCGTCATTCAAAATTTTTAGGAAAGCAGGTGTTCGACAAGCATAGGTACTTTCTCCACAAAAGTCATAAGTATCGAATTACTCAAAAACATATTTTCAATTGGAAAGAAGAGACAATATCAAATCCAAAAAGAATGACACCTCACCTATGGATGTTTAAATACAATAGAATAAATTGTCGAGGTAATGTCATTCCATCTAATGGTTTTTGTTTGAAATTTATATTTGGATATTGTCTTTTGTTTACTAATGATGTAATTGATGTTTGTGAAGGTCGTCAAGGCAGTGATGAACACATTTGAAAAGGACTAAAAAGATATTTTAGACAATTTAGTAGGTTTTCATACTACAAGCACCTCCCAATTGCGCATTTGTTCCATGCTATGCAAATTGGAAAGAAAATATAGACACTATGGAAAATATTGGATGGAAGGTGTGACAAAGAAAAAACTGTCAATATTTTTAATGACATTCATGAATCCAATCATGGATTGAAGTTTTTCATTGAATCAAACAACAATGAAGACCATATTAATACCAGTGCCCTTCCTTGGTTATTAATACAACAACAAAGTGATCGATACCATAAAAGAAGCCATACAAAAAACTAAATTTCCTATAGGATTTGCTGCAAACATAAGCACCCTCATATCAAAGAAAGGTGATTTTGGGTTAGGGTTGGATATGCATGATTGGAATACCTTCGTCAAGGTAAGTCATGTTCTTCTCTATTTACAATATATTTGTAATACTTTATGTATTTTTCATTGTATTATTTTATAATATATTAAAAAGATCATTTTATAATTATTGTAGTACGTTCTACCTCTATCTCTCCCACACCACTTCGACAATAGTGTCAAACAAGTTATATATGATATTGTATAGTCAAAAAATGGAAGTACTTCCATTGTAAACTGGTTTATCCTTCCGAGTAAGTGGTTTGGGGTCATGTCAAGCACCTTGAATGGGTCTCTGACTTGGATCTAGCTTTTACTTCTATTCAGCCCCATTTCCCACTTTTTTAAACCTCTTTCTCACACCCTAAATTATAAACTAGGATTTTTGACCTTAAGGTCAAAGTCAACCTTACTGGGTCAAGGTCGACCTTGACCTTGACCTAGGTTAGAATTGACCTTTTTCTGACCTAAGGTCCAGATTTTAGGTTTTTAGGGTTTCCGAATGTCAGACTTCGGAAAGAATTCACTCCCACTTTTGGGTCGATTGTTTTGTTCTTCGGAGAATCAAATCTTAAATTATATTTAATATAGGTCCTCTTCTAAGGGTATAGGTCTAATTTGAATTTAATTCTCCTATGTAGGCCTCTCTAGAATATTTTTCCCTAGATTTATATATAAGGAAGCTTTCTTCTCTCATTTTCTCTAACCATGAACCACAGGCAAAAAACAATCTAAGACAAAGACTTGAAGAATTAAGAGGTGAAATCTAAAGGTGAAGAAGAAAGATTTGAAGCAAGACAAGTGTCCATTGAAGCATTAATCTATTCTCAAGCATTCAAGGACTTCCCAAGCACTCAATTCATCAAGGAGATTCATTAATAGCCATTGAAGGATTCAAGCTCTATGGAGCCCTCTTGCTGAAGATTTATCCATCCACATTCCTCCAAGCCTCTTCCTATTCAAAGATCCATTCAAGATTGGTGTTGAATATCTACAAGCAATTTATTTGAGACATCCTACATTCTACATCCATTTGGTGCATACATACTTGTGGATCCACAAATTCAAATCTACTACAATGGTTTCCATACAAGCAAGGTGAATTTGTTCATTTACTTTGTTTTATTTATGCAATTTCTATTATACTTTGAGGTTAATTCCAAAACTGGGGTTTGACCAAGGCAACCCCTCCCCCCAACAAACAAACCATTTTCATTGTAGGGACAGGTTTAGAACAATAAGTTGGAGTGAAGATTTAGATACCCTTTTCAGAAAACTATTGGGATCTGGAAACAAATTTTCTATTGAAGATTTTAGAGGTCAATTCTACCCTAGGTCAAAATAAAAAATTCTGGGTCAATGGTGACTTTGACTTGAGGGTCAAAATTGCATCTATTTCATATCAGAAAAATATTTCTGGGTTTTGTTTGTCTCTGCGTTTCTATTCTAGATCAGGTTGCAGATTTTCTAGAAACTCAATGTAGATCCCCAAAAACAACATTCTTCGGATCTGTAACATTTTAAGGTTAGTAATTTTCTCCTATTCATTTCAATTAAAGTTATTAATATTTCTAAACCTATCATATATTCATTTCTCTAAATTGAATCTAAGGTCTTCCTCTTTGCTCTCATTTCTGTAACATATAAAATTTGGCACAAGAGGGACTCCCTAAATAAGATTTGTGGTGTGTGGTAAAGTGAGATCCTAAGGCCAAATTTATGTTTTATTACACTTAATTATTATGATAAAATAGCTTGAGGAACATGTAAGAAATAAATGGATAAGATACCTACCTCATAACATAGTAGATCTGGAAAAACTCATTTTCTGAGGTCTATATTGAGTTTTTGGAAAATCTGACAGTTGATCCCAAACCAGAACGCAGAGACAAACAAAACCCAAAAATATTTTTCCATTTTGATGTCATCTTATGAAAAAGGTCGACCTTGACCCATAAATGTCACCCATGACCCAATAATGTTGACCCTGACCTGCACAGTGTTGACAGAAAATTTGTTTGCGGATCTTGGAAGTTTGCTGAAAAGGGTATCCAAATCTGGTCTCAGATCTGCTGTCCTACGCTTGTAACTCCTAAAAATAGCACCTGCAAATATCTAAAAAGAGGGATTTTGGGGTGGCTATATAGGGTTTTGCCTTAGTCAAACCCCCATTTTGGTGATCTCCACCTCCATGAATAGCCGAATATAGAATGTAATGTGTG
>MU225240.1:818642-849834 GCA_018584345.1 Thuja plicata | reverse complement strand
AATCTGTAATTGCTACCCCATGATGATGTCCTTTGAATGTTTGAATGTTGTGAATAGTAGATCTAAAGAGAGAGCCTTCTTGCTTCAATGAAAATCCACCATAGTCTTGTCCTCAAAGTGCTTGATTCAAGATGATGATATATGTCCTCCTAGTATATTCTTCTATATCATCCTCTTGCTTTCTTGCCTCATCATTCCATCATGTAATCTCCTGATTTATTTTCATGATCAAAATGAAGGCAAAAGAGAGTGCTTATATAGAGATTTCAACATAGGCCTCCTAGGGAAATGTGAGGGATCCAAATTTATATTTCTCCTTGAATCATGGTCCAATCACATTTTCCAACTAAGGAGAAAACATATTAATTCAAATATCAGAGAAGACACTTCCGCATCTAAACCCGAGGAACTATTTTAAGTTTCGGGCCCTGATAAGCTCCAGATTTGAAAGTGGGGACAACCACCTGGAAAAGGTCCATGTCGACCTCGACCCTAACCTGAGGTTTTAGGTAGGTCACCAGGAAGTTGCAAAAATGTTTCCAGATTAGCCGGGGACCTAGAAAGGTAGGGGAATGTGCCAGAGTGTTTAAGAAGACCTAGAGGCCTAGAGAGAGAGTAGGATGAGGCCCAGGAGGACCAATACATAGATCCTACCTAGAGAGAAGATCCATGGAGAGAGAGATGTAGGAGAATCCACAAGATCCTAACCCTACCTTCATCTACACATGTATAACCAAGCACAGATGCAAATCTAATATGCCAACCATACTAAATGAGGGTGCTAAGTCTATCAAAATGGAAGTACTTCCATTTTAAGATGATACACTTTCTAATACGTTCATCCCACAATTTCAAAATAACATTGGCTCGCAAGTTTCCTTAACTGATTTAATGCATTGTAAACAAAACATTATGGAAAATTGATTGATTTTATTGGTAGATTTAAGCATTTGTATTCTCAGATTTCTTATCCTATTCCTGATATTAATATTCACCATATGTTTATTTCAAATTTACAAAAGGATATTAGAGATAAGATTCTGCTTACTAAATTTACCTCTTTTCAACAACTTTGTGCAGCACTTCATCATTATGAATTATAAGTGAGTCAATTTGAGAGCAACACTCCAATGACTCCTATTCTAGTTGATAAGAGTGATGCTGCTCCTAATCCTAAAAGGTTTCAGAAACCTAACAACTATTTCAAGATTAATAAATAGATGAATGCAGTTGCTAATCAAGTTACTGTTGCATCCGACAATGCCACTTCTACATCCACTGCTTTCTGTATGAATCATACATTTACTCCTCTCTAAATATTTACATTCTATTATGAGTAGGTTTTTAAGTGCTAATATGATTACCTTTCCTCCTATTTGAGCTCTTCTCCCTACTACAATAGCATCAAAATCCTTTGATTCTAAATCTTTTTGTCAATACCAACGAAAGAATGGCCATGATACTGAAAAATGTTATTCTCTAAAGCATAAGGTTCAAGACTTAATCGATTCTAATGCTTTATCTATTGATAATTTTGATGAAAAATGGGAACAAATCTGTCTCTCCTCCTAATCAAAACCATAAAATCTACATGAATCCTTTACCTACACATGATACTAATACTATCGCTCAACCATCTTCTATGGATATTGTTTACAATTCAAAGATGGATGATCTCAATCACATTTTTAATCATGTGGAGTGCACTGTTGTTCAAGATCCTTTGCCTCTACTTCAACTTCAAGTTCCACCTAAACCTAAGAAACAAACTAAGGATAAATGACCTAGGGAACTCTCAATTACCTTTGATGATTCTGAGATTATTAGGGCTCCCGATGGTCCCCTTTATATTTATGATAGGATTTCTAAGATACCTATGTGTGGTTTTCTTCTTGAGCTAGCCCACATCTTTAATAAATGTCATTAGTGAGGAAAACCTTTTTATGAAAAACCTACAACAGGATTGTTATGATACATCTGATGCATGGATCCAGACTTGTAATGGTTTTCTTTACCCTTCACTTGGTTCTATTAAATTTCCTGTTGAACTTTGTGGTAAAGTTGTAGATTCTACCTTCATTATCGTTCCTACTTTTGATCAATTTCAAGTCAAATTTGGTTTTCCTTAGATAACTACTATGCATTCTATTGCTTCTCCTATTCATAAGTGTATTAAGTTTATTCATAATGGAGAAGTGAAAATGATTAATCATAGTTTGTATCTTATAGGCCTAAAGATTGTGCTACTCTTGATTTACTTTGGCCTTCATTACCTAATTCATGTATTCCTCACCCTGACAACCTTCTTCATTCATATCAAGCCTATAAACATCACAATATTGTCGAGTTAAGCAGGCCTCAGATAGATCTTAACCTTGGTCTTTTGCCTACTCCTTCCATACCTCCTTTATCCATTACTGCTAGCTCTATTACTCAACCTCCCAGTGTTGCTTCTCAGCCTACTACGAATCCTACCAACCCTCCTATAGAACTTATGAAGGAACCAGCTGTTATTCCACCTAGTTCTCAAAATGTGTCAAACAAAGAGAAGCATAAAAAATCTGCTAATGAACATCGTAAGAAGCATAGAGATAATTCTAGAGCCTGTGCTTCTATTCTTTGAAATTATTTACCTTCTTTTGACCAACCTATGCCTGATGTGTTGGAGGAAGGTAATGTTCATAATGATGTTAAGATGAATGAGTTTGATGATCCTATTCACATATTAGATTCTATTTTAATTAATCTTGATGAGGATGATACTATTGATGATCCTATTGATCCTAGTGATGAATATGAGACCATTGATCTTGATACTGATTTACCTCATATACTTTTAACTCAATTGATAATTATACCTAGTATCAAGAAACACGGTTCTCAAGAGGATCCTTGTTTGGAACTAGCTATTATTCCTACTATATTGGATATAGGCCCTCTTGCGAGTTGCCCACCTTCCCTAAATGATATAAATCAAGATGAGGAAAGTAGGTGATGCACCTGATTGGCTTGTCCTTCATGGTATCCCTTTTTGTGTTTGCTTTCTATATTGTGCTTCTCCCGTAATGTGTTTGCTAAATGTCTATTAGACTCTTTTATATGACCCTTGTTACTTGTTGGTGCAAGGTGATAAAGGAATCAAATCTATTGTACAATTTCTCTATATGTATCTTTACTCTTCTATATGTTGTTTTCATGTTATGTTGTACTTGTTCTATTATTTATAAATGTTTTCCTTGTATAGTCCGCTTGGATTTGTGATATGGTAGCACTGATTCTCTTTGGTCTCCATGTCATGGTCTGAAAAGAATCTTCTTCGTAACTCTTGAGTTTTCTTTCCTCCATTGTGATTTTAGTTCTACCTTCCTTGGGGAATGATATCAGTTCATTTGCAATAATATAATATCTATATATACATGCTATCTTATGATCATACTAACCCCATAATAGGTAGATCCCTTCTATGTTCTTTTTATGTTTATTTGGTATTTCCCTTGATTTATCTTCGTTTGGGGGCATCTCATAGTGGAAACTTACTCAGTAGAGTTTTTTATGTTTCCATTAAAGTCATTGCTCCTGTTAAAGTGTTAGCAATGACTTTAACATGGGGGCATACACTATACTCACTTTTTGCACACACACAACTTTCAAAATATTTTTAAACTTAAAACTTTCTACCTTTATGGATTAAAGACTAATCCTTAAAGCATGGATTTTTACCTTATAGGATCTCTTGATCCCTCTAGTTTAAATTTATATAGATCTCTTGATCCCTCTAATTTCAATTTAGAATGTTTTTATCCCTTAAGGTCGGAAGGTGTCCTTAAGACTAGATCTCTCTGATGGGTTGACTAGTGAGTAGCTACATTCACTTGGCGATTCAACTCCATCTTTCCAATTGTGCTGTTTTCTTGTGTGGTTCACAATGGGACATAAGTCCCATTGGGAGAGTTAATCACACCCCCTCTCTCTTTCTCCTTAACTGGTGATGTCTCTCTTATCATGATCTTAGGGTTGATAAAGACTTAAGTCCTTGGGGTCTTGAGGATTCCTTTGTCCCTTTTGATTTCAATAATAGTATTTGTTCTTCATGTGGTTTGGGGTCATTTCAAGTGCCTTGAATGGGTTTTTGACTTGGATATGGATTTTTCCCCTGTTCTACCCCATTTCCCACTTTTTCTAGGCTATTTGTGACACCCTAAACTACAAACTAGGATTTTTGACCTCTTCTAAGGGTATAGGTCTTCGGAGCAATAAATCTTATTATATTTAATATAGGTCCTTTTCTAAGGGTATAGGTCTAATTTAAATTTAATTCTCCTATGTAGGCCTCTCTAGAAGATTGTTCCCTAGATTCATATATAGAAAACTTTCTTATCTCATTTTTTCTAACCATGAACTATAGGCAAAAAAAAATCAAAGACAAAGAATTGAAGACTAAAGAGGTGAAATCTAAAGGTGAAGAAGCAAGATTTGAAGCAAGCCAAGTAGCCATTGAAGCATTTATCTATTCTCAAGAATTAAAGCACTTCCCAAGTTCTCAATTCATCAAGGAGATCCATTGGTAGCCATTGAAGGATTCAAGCTCTATGGAGCCCTCTTATTGAAGATTTATCCATCCAAATTACTCCAAGACTCTTCCTATTCAAAGATCCATTCAAGATTGGTGTTGAAGATCTACAAACAATTTATTTGAGACATCCTACATTCTACATTATACATTCTACATCCATTTGGTGCATATATACTTGTGGATCCACGTATTCGAATCTGCCACAAGAGTTTCCATACAAGCAAGGTGAATTTGTTCATTTACTTTGTTTTATTTATGCAATTTCAATTATACTTTGAGGTTAATTCCAAAACTAGGGTTTGACCAAGGAAAACCCCTCCCCCCCCAAAAAAAACCATTTTAATTGCAGGGACAGGTTTGGAAAAGTGAGTTGGAGTGAAGATTCAGATACCCTTTTTAGAAAACTATCGGGATCCAGAAACAAATTTTCTGTCGGAGATTTTGGAGGTTGATTCTGCCCTAGGTCAGAATCAAAAACTTTGGGTCAATGGTGACATTGACTTGAGGGTCAAAATAAGAATTGTGTCAGATTTGAAAAATATTTCTGGGCTTTTATTTGTCTCTATGTTTCTATTCTAGATCCAGTTGTAGATTTTCTAGAAACTCAGGGTAGACCCCAAAAAACAACATTCTTCAGATTTGTAACATTTCAAGGTTAGTACTTTTCTCCCATTCATTTCAATTAAAGTTATTAATATTTCTAAACATATCACACATTCTTTTCAATAAACATAATCTAAGGTCTTCCTCTTTGCTCTCATTTCCAATCAATTGATTCATTTATGCATTGATCCTTCCTTTGGGGTTAATCAATTTGGATCCTTCCTTTGTGTGTTTGAGGATAAAGAAATATCTTATTTATCCCTCACATTTCAATAAAAATTCTAATTTCAAATGTAACAACACAATTGTATCTTACATTAAATGTAATTACCCCATTTCTTATATTACATTTTGTTATGTTACAGATATTTGGAAATACATGAGGTTAGAAGTGTTATTTCTTAGATTTGTTGTATAGATATTATACTTGCGTCTTTCTTCACCTTTTTTGTAATTTATTGTATAATTTTTTTGTAAAGTCTTGTTTACATGTTTTTGCATGTTGAATCTCTTCTAGGTGGTTGTCATCTAAAGAAATTGATAAAAAATATATAAAACATTGGAAGAGAAAAATTCCTAAGATTATGTGTTAAATGAAAAAGTGTCTACCTTAAACTTTTTTCAATGCACAAGAACACTACCTCATACATTAAGTTGAGGAGATTGAATTGTGTGGACCTGTACCAACTAGGTCAATGTGGATGGTTGAGATGCACTTGAAATTTTTGAAGGGATTGGTACAGAAAAGAGAACATCCTGATGGTTCTATGGTGGAGGGATATATGTTATACCAGACCATGGTGTACATTAATGAATATATTCCCAAGTTTGCAGAAAATATCCATGTAGATCACATTTGGGATCCCAACTCCATTAACAAAATTTAAGGGGAGTACTTTATGGGGAAAGGCAGATTGAGAAAAGTGAGAGGTAATTATTAGATGTTATTGTAGTTAATTAATTCTTATAAATCTTAAATATAAGTTATTTCTAAGTGGTTTATTTATTATATACAGTTGCTCATGAGTGGGATGCACTACATTTGTATATTGCAAACAATCTTGATTGGATGATGGTATGGATTGAACAATCTCAACAAAAAGGTCTCTCATTAATATGGGAAGGTGTTGCTTCAATAGTTAAAGAAGCTCATTGGAATGAAGATTCCAATGTTATGCTAATGGTAATTGATCTAGCGTATGGTTTACGAGGTAGAAAGGTACATATAAGTTTATTTATCATGACCCATATGTTAAATATCAAGTCACATATCGATACAAATAATTTTGACATGTTTGAAAAATTGCAGGTCAAGAACCACAAAGCTATGTACTACCATGGCCATAAATTTTGCATCAAAAAGTTGGATGACACAAAGAAAATATGTGATTCTGGAATAAGTGCAGTGTTTTAGGTCACTAATATTTCTTCTAGAAATGACTTACATCCTTGAGAGTATACAAATTGATACTATGACATCTTGGATGTTATACTTGAGTGTGACTTTAATTCCTTCAAATTAGTTCTATTCGTTGTCAAATGGTATAGGCTACAACTGAATCAAAATGATCCTAAGAGAATTGTTATTGAAAATGACAATGGATTTCCAATGATTAATACAATGTTGTTTGAGATAGTTGGGGATGAGACCTATGTTCTTCCAAGACAATGTGAGTAGGTATTTTACTTTGGCGTTCCACATAAACTAGGTTGGTCATTTTTTGTTAGACACAATCCAAAAAGAAGACTGGTAAATTATAATGTGATGGAAGAAGAAGATACCAAAGAAGTAGAAGATGAAGTAGATGATGATGATGCTGATGATGGTGATGGTGATGGTGATGATGGTGATGATCATGGTCATGATGATGATGATGATGATGATGATGATGATGATGTCGATGATGATGCTGCTAGTGGTGATGATGATGACAATGAGGATGATGATGATGATGGTGATGATGATGATGATGATGATGACGATGACGATGACAATGACAATGATGATGATGGTCATGGTGATGACAATGATGATGATGGTCATGATGATGAGATGGATGAAGAAAATGATCAATGACTTGATCAATAAAATTTATGAGGTATGATCAATGAAATATATGAGGTATTGACTTGTTCATAGAAATTTGTTTGACTTATATATTTTCATGATTAATTTATTTCATGTTGAAGTCTAATGGCATGGTATAATTAGTTCAATGTGTTCAATTTTAATGATGACAACATATGTGATTTATGATACACATGTTTCAAATATGGTTTATGATGCTCTATGTAATTTGTAGCATACATATCATGTAATTTTAAACTAACTTAAGATTAATGATTTACATATGCAGGAAATTTAACCCCTTTGATGAGGATCTTATACAGTTACATGGATGGATAGGTGTTGCACTTGTGAATGTAGGTGACTAAAATGTTGCACTTGTTAAATAATTGAATGCATTAGCCAACCATGAGTAAATATATATTATGTGGTGATGCATGAGTATTAGTGTAATCTCTCATTGAGTATTAATTGATTTGTACAAAATGAATTTGGAGCAGGTATGAACTAGCTTCTGGTGAGAGTTATTTTAGATAAGGGTCCCTTGGGTGAGATTTGAAGAAGTTATTAGAATTAGAAAAGCATTATGCTGGTATGAAGGAAGACCAATTTGAATTTAATTCATATATAAATGTAATGAATTGTGTGGAGTCATTTTTTATGGTTTCAATGAGTTTTAGTTTTTGCAATCTATATGCAACCAGAGATTTTTTTGTGTTTTGACTGAACAAGCATTCACATAAAACTTAAATATATTTAATTCTATATAAATGACAACAATTTGTAAGTATTTAGTAGAAAAATTGATAGAGGTTAGCATTAATTTGCACCCATTTTCACTATGAAGTTATTAAATCAATAGGTGATCATCCAGAGCATAAATGTTCTCTAATTCTAAAATTATAATGTTAGGCTATTTTGGATTCATTCACAATTTGATGGTAATATCCAAATTGGTATTCAAATATGAGAGCTCCTCAAAGGGTCTAATTCAAATATTATGGTTATTGTAAAGATATAATCTCTACATGAGTAGCTATCCTTACCAACATTTTGATCTTTCATCTATTAAGATTCTCCATCTATTTATTAGGCTTCTAATTTTTTTCACCATTTTGATTTCATTAATTGTTTTTCCATAGTCAAAGGTATGAAATGGGTGCTTTCAAGTATTTCAAGCCCTTGCTTGTATGGATAAACATGGGTACTATCACCGTGATCATAAGCCTGGTAAGTGTATGAATTAAAGCTTGTATCTTGCTCATTTTAGGTTTTAGCTTTGCACTTTATGCATTATTTGTTTAGTGGCAATTCTTTTCTTCATGACAAGCACAAAATATGGCTGGTTACAAAAGATGTTATCAAGATTGTTGATTTGGGTCTTTCAAAAGAGGTCTGAGCCACCATTTATGAACTATATAACAAAATGATGTTATAATGGGATATTATTTGATAGCCTCTTTATAGGTCATAATTGATTTTAGTTGTTGGTTGTCTCCATATCAGGTATCAAGCTCTTGAAGAATTTCTACATTCCTCTTTTGGTGGTTTTTTGTGGGTGAGTTTAATGTCCAAATACAATTCTATTAACATGCAATGTTCTACATACAACCTAAAATTTGTTCCTTCTTGATTGACAAACATGTGGGCCATGGGAGCTCTCATGGTTTAGCTATTTACTCTTTGCCTTCTTTTTTATGGGTCTAGGTAGAATCATTTGAAATGTTATTTTTATTTCAAGATCTGGTATAAACATTTTGTTTTTGTGTGATTTAGTAATTATGTTAATATATTTTGCATGGGATTGAAGGTTCATGTTCCTAAAAATGCAGTTGTCCAAATGGAAGAGTCTTCTATTGGGAAAGAGATGATTTACTTGATCTTATAGAGAGAAAACCCTTTTGGGTGACTACTACTCAAATGGACACTTGTTTATAGTAAGTACAATTATATTGCAATGTTGTAATTCCATCTGGTTTACTATTTTTGACTTTTAGTTTACTTCTGCTGTGCAGTTTGTGATTGGAGAGTTTTGAAACTTGGGGAGCACGCTGTCATATTTTCTACTTTGATACAATTGGGCAGCTAACTGGGTTAAATAAAATGGTGGAAGATGTAACTGATAGTCTCAAGAAACATCTTTATCACTTTCTATAGGACATCCAATATAATCTCATTCCCTTAAATCTTGAGTATGTGAAAAAACCACTCCCTTGAATCTTGAGTATGTGAAAAACCCATTTCTTCCTATATTGAATTATATTTGGAATAATGCTCACAAGAATCATAATTTTTCTTTTATAAAACCAAATTCAATTGACGAATTTATAATATAGGGACCAACATAAATATCTTTCATAATTGTGTTGTTAGTATATTTGAATTTTTGACTTGTTTAAGTGGTTTATTTAAAATTACATTAAATCATAATAATTAGAAAATGGGGTACTTCAAGACTGGTATTGTATCTTTCAGAAATAGGAGACGGGTAGTTGGAGACTTTTTATTATATATAATTTAAGAATTTTTTGAAAGTCATAGAATTTTTAAATAAGAATAGTAAATCAGTCACACAACTGTTTATGTCCCTTTGCCTTCCTTTTTAGTCTCTTGAGTCATTTTGCTTGGAGACTTTCAATTTTTGGTTATGGGAGATGCTGTTGGAATTAATGGGAAGTGTGCACTGAGAGGGGATGGGTGAATCAGTACCTCTAAAACTTTTGTATCTTTTAACCTTTATCCTTTAAGTTATCAAATGTTTATCCAACCATTTGTTCTATACAATCTTGATGTAAGTTTTATCAATTCATAAAATTAACCATACATGTGAACATTCATAGAAACATTCATGAAATTAATTGACACATAACACAAGATATGATATCATAGAAAAATCCTATTAGGAAGTAAAAACTGCGGTGGGGATGGCACCCACAAAACTTCACTATCTGCAGAATGGAAGGGAGCCAATAAAGGAATACAATTGATCACTTTTGATGATCTACTCTGTTAGGAGTATTAAAGTGGAGACCGATTAAGATCTACTCTGTTAAGAGCTTTAGCAACACTGATTTAAGTGTGCACTTGGTTAAGAGATTTACAATAGGACTGTTAAGTCCACCTTTCTTGAAAGGATTTCTTAAGTGTACTACACTTGTTAGAATGAGTACATATGATTGACCTGACTACATGCAATCTACAACTATTGATTACAGATCCATTAAAGCTATCATAATAATAATATCACCTTAAGTGACTGATTAATACCTTTCTCTGCTTGTCGGTAGCCTATGTTCTTGTTCTTGAAACTGATTTGATTAGAAGGGGCTTACAATTTGATCACTTCTTATGATCTACCCGGTTAAGAGCATCTATGGAGACCTCTTAAAGTCTACTCGGTTAAGAGATTTAGCAACACTGTTGAGTGTGTACTTGGTTAAGAGATTTATAGTCAGACTGTTAAATCCACCTTCCTTGAAAGGATTTTTACACTTTGCTTCACTTGTTAAAATAATAGAAAATTATAATTTGACCTGGTGTATGCAATCTACTATTGCTAATTACATATCCATTTAAGTATACATGAATAAGTATATCATCTAATGTGATTGAATAATACCTCTGATGCTCGGTAGCCTCTGTTCTTGGTTCTTACTAACCAAATTCACCTTTTGATGTTCTGGTTCTTGAAACTTTCAATCTGATCCATATATGTGCTTGTATGCTTCATTCATCCTCTCATCCATTCTCACATCATACATTAATGAATGATTGCATCATCTATTTATAAAATAGATTGACCTTATCAAGTTTCATGTAAAACAATGTTAACTCTAAGATCACAGGTTTACAACTTTACCTTGATCTCCTAGTCTATGTTTTTTGAATCCATTAGAACGATTTAAAGCACTACAATCATGTTTCTTGTCCTTAAAGTAATGGTTTTAAAAAAAAATAAAAAATCTATAAATAGAACATGATTACTTTATCTGACGTGGAAGTTAGATCCACTTTATGCGGGCTGCAACTGACTTTCAATTTCTATCGGTCGGTTATGCTCTGAAGTCAGTTAGACTGATTTTCGGTGTTCCTGCTTAAACTGTCTCTCAGGTTCCTCTATGACTGTTCTTTTGGTTTTCACTATGACCTACTTGTCGGGTTCCTCTGTGACTATTATTTTGGTTTTCACTATGACCTACTTGTCAGGTTCCTCTTTATCCTTTCCATTTTACATTTTCAGTTTACACACAAAATTGTGTCATCGGTTTTCTTTGTACTTAGTAGTTTTTAGTGATCTCTGATATCTGTATTTTCATCTTGCTCTTTGTGCTATCTTTTGGTGTATGCATACTGAAAGTTTTATTTGCATACTAATAGAAAATTAATGTCATTAAATGCATCTAAAAGAACCCTAGACTTTTGAAAGCTTAATCCAAGTCAAATATTAGAGTGTATAGTTTAAGTCAAACAGTAACACATTGAGGCTCTTGACATTTGAGAATTGAGGCTCTTTGATATTAGATCTTTGAGGCTCTTGGATAGAATTACCAATGAAGACTATCTTTCAGAGAACCTATGGATGGAAGCCATTATAAACAACTTGGCTTCTCCTAAGAATCATACCAAGTAACGAAATAGAATCTACATGAACAGAAACATAATTACAAATAGAAAGTGAGCACACAAATTAATCAACATGAAGAACTTCTTTAATTACACAATGAAAATCCAATAATTTCACATTGCTCTATAGATTCCAAAACAAAAAATTCTTGAATTCAATATAGAAGTAATAAAAAACTTAAAACAAAATCCACTGCATCTAACTACAACCAATTACATCCAACTAGCTCCAACCCCACACAATTGGAAATCCTAGGTTTTTAAGCTCTCCTCAGATCAGATACACAATGGATTGTAAAACTAACTGATACTTCCATCCTACGTACATTGGAAAAACTATCCCATTAGTGTAGCCTATCCTGATGATACTATCGGGGGTCAGTCTAACCATGTTATGGTCTCCCCTCTAAGACAAGTCTCCTTGATGAGCGATAAAGCATACCCTGATGCCTTAATAATGGTTGGCCACCAATTGGCGAAGTTCACTCCGACGACTTCATTAGGGATCGGTCTAACACAAAACTCATTGGGCCAACATATCACACTATCTCGATGGATGATGTGTTAGAAAGACTCCACCTGATGTTTACTTTGGCAAGACATAACCTGACACTCCCATCGGTGATCAGTCAGACTCGAAAGGAACTTTGTTGCTAGTGTTAACTATGTCGCTGGTCTAAATTTCACTTCTTTTTGGTGAAATATTGATCAAAATTTTGACTCTCACTGAACACTTTTGATGATGTAGACGTCAACACTGAGTTTTCATGACTCCAACCTCAACAAAGATTTCAACAAGGATCTTTTCGATGACATAGAATCCTTGTCTAAATTCACAACTTTTGACACCACATTTTACAAACATTTTTCTTCTTTTCAATGGAATATTGGTTGAAATTTAGACTCTCACTGGATACTTTTGACGATGTCAATGTCAAAGATGAGTTTGCATGGCTCCAAATTCAAAAAATATTTTGACAAGGATCTCATTGATGACATAACATCCTTGTCAAACTTCAAAACTTTAAAAGCCCCATTTTACAAACATTTTTCTTCTTTTCGACAAAATATTGGTAAAAAATTAGACTCTCATTGGACACTTTTGACAATGTAGACGTCGAAATTGATTTTGCATGACTCCAACCTCGACAAAGATTTTGATGAAGATATCATCGATGATATAGCATCTTTGTCAAAATTCAAAAATTTTGACGCCACATTTTACAAACATTATACTTCTTTTCAAAGGAATATTGGTCAAACTTTATACTCTCATTGGACACTTTTGACGATGTAGACGTCAAAACTGAGTTTGCATGGCTCCAATTTTGATGAAGATTTTGACGAGGATATCTTCGATGACATAGTATCCTCGTCAAAATTCAAAAATTTAGATGCCATATTTTACAAATATTATACTTCTTTTTCGATGCTAAGAAGGGTTGAAATTTAGACATTCCAGTTGGTCATCGATCAATCGACCAAATTATTGCAACAAGCCCTTTGGTCAAAAAATTGACCAGTGCGCATCAAAAAATTAATACAATTTTAGTAGTCTGATATTTATCTATTTACATATATATACATTTTTTAAACCTATTTGTATTAGTCTCTTTGTGAGATTCCTTGCTATAGAATAGGTTTTATTAGAGGGGATTTCATTAGTGGATTTCCTTCTTTCTAAGCTTTGTTGGGTCACAAAGGATTACGATTATAGCTGTGAAGTTTTTTATGTTTCATTATTGGAAATCTGCAAATATTAGATTTTGGCTTCTAGGTTATCCTAGTCATAATTGTTGGCTTGCAGGAGTAATCCTAATTTAAGGGGGGGGGGGGGGGGGGGTTTAATTTTCATANGGAAGGATTTAATTTTCATACGGGAAATCTGAAATACTACAGAAACCCGATTAGTAGCACTGAACTATATAAAATAGAAAACTAAAAAACCTAATTTAATCCCTACTAAAAATAAAATAATAAAACATCATGATTAATACACAAATTAAATGCAAAACGATGTATTCGAAGCTTCTATTCCTTCTCCCTTCTCCTTCTAAGACATTTCTTTTGATGGTGCTTAGAGTTGATACTGGGAACACTTATGACTTGGGAGATTCTAGAAAATGTGATTAAAATGGTTGTATGTTGATTGTAATTCACTTATAAAACCTACATAAAGATTGTGCTCTTAGAAAATTCAGGATTGGATCCTCATTATGAGAATAAGGAGAGTTTATATAGAGATTTGAAAAAGGAGAAAAGAAGAGAAGGTAAAGATTGAAAATATATTTCAATTTTGGAGAAAATCAGTTTTCAAAATCCAATTGATTTTTTGATTAAAAGATTATTTTCATTTTTAATTTTTAGGATGATAAATGATTTAAAATTTTTTTTTTTAAAGCTTATTTCTGATTTTGAAAATTCTGGATTCCTCATGAAATTGATTTTCTTGAGTATTTTAAAAATAAAATTGAATTAAAAATTCAATTTAGAAAGAAAGTGGAATTAATTCAAAATTAGAGTGACATTAAATAAAAAAAGTCAAAAATGAAATTAAGATGAAATTAAATTAATTTAGGGCATTAATTTAATTGAGAAGAAATAATTAGCTAATTTAAATAATTAATGATTATTTAAACTATGAGAATTTAGAAATTGAATTTAATTAACTGATAAAGACCAATTAATTAAGGTGAATTAATTAAATAATACTAATTATTTAATTAATATTGGGAAATAATTAAATGATGAAAAGATTAGGAGATAATAGAATTAAGATGATTAATTAAATAATTAAAGAGCCATTTAATTAATAGAGGAATAATTAGTGATTAAATGTGAGCTCACAAGTCTGCCCATTTTTTGGGTGTCTACATTTGCCCCTATTTAATACAAGGTGACTTGTCACATTGTTTCAAAGAAATTTTGATTTTGATCCTGCCCCAACTTTCCTTGACGATAACAAGTTGATTTTATGCCCCCTCAACAAATTTGGTGAAAATGCATAGTAGGAGTGTCGATTTGTTGAACACGAAAAAATAACACAGCTAAGATCAAACAGGATGCAAAATAGGTTTAAAATGTGAAATATATGATCAGTCAAAGAGTCCCGGGTCTGGGATAACCAAATAGGGTCTCTTGGACAATTAGGGTTTTAGACAATTAGATATAAATAGAAAGTAGGGCCTCTCATTTGTCACTTTGCACTCATAAGCTCAGAAAAATTGAGTAAGATTAGCTTATAGTTTTGTTGCATTTTTTATTTCTTTCCAGCGATAAATGGACTAGTTGGCGTGACACACCTGTCAGATCGGGTTTAGAATTTTGGTTGACCAGAGAGCAATGATCATGTCATAAGTGATCGTACTTTACCTTATTAATTACATTTGAAATTTATTAGTTTAGGGTCAAAAAATTAAGGCTGCTGCAATTGAGCTTCAAATTGTCGCATTTGCCATTTGCATTTTGTAATTGCCACGCAGATTTCACAATTGATAAACTTGCGACATTTGCATGTTTTATTATCACACTTTCTCTTTCACTTTCTTATTTGATGAAACCCTTTTGCATTTGACTTCATGACTTTGCATATGATATAAGAGTTTCACAATTGATTGTTAAAATTTTTTTTTAGGATTTTTAGCACATTTGCAAATTGCTATAGTTGATTTTATCGATCAGTTGATTGATTTGATGCATTTGATTATGTTTTATAGAGGATTTATGACATATTCTAATGCCGAGAGTCTAGGCCACTAGGTATGGTCTTTTTTTTTCAGCTTACAAAGGATAAGAGGGCTATACTAAGATACTTAGGATTGTATTGGATTACATATATGCCCTAGATCACAACCAATAGGGGTCTAATCTTAGCTCTCCTAGAGAGGTGAGATTATGATACATGCACATTTCACTTACCAACTAGAGAGTGTAAAGTCACTCTTGAGGATGTATATCACATCCTCCAAATACTGATCTAGAGGGCTTTAATTGAGTTTGTGCATCATCCTGAGCTTGCGATACTTTGTGAGTTGACTGGTTTGAGACAGGAGGACCTAGGGATATCAGATCCCTATGACATCCCATGGTTGAGATTTGGGAAGGGATTAGATAGACTAACCACCTTGTTAGGGAGTTTGATATGTGGGATATTGTGTCTCGACCGTAGGAAAAATGGAGTTTTTTAGGTTGGCATACTATACTAAGGAGTATGGTTAGATATCATACCATGTATTCTTAGGGTCCTTGTATTCTGACCCACACGTACTATCATATGTTTTACATGGCTTACCAGGGGGTAATTAGATTGGGTGTGGGATTACATTGCTCCAAGTTGGGGCATGGGAGCATATAGTCATCTATAGACAAGTGATTGCGCATGATTTACCTGCAAGGAGACCTTATGTTTTTTTGTATGAGTGGACGATAATTAATTCCCACCTAGGACATACTATGTATTGGAGGTAGTAGCTTGATATGTTTCCATACTTCATTTGGAGGCCTTACACATCCTGCCTCATATGGGACAGAGAGGATGCACATCTTTCCTTCTATCAAAATGGGAGATTCTTGATTGGGTGTACCACTGAGCATGCCCATATGATTAAACTACACAACACTGACAGGGTGTTGAGGAATTTTGGAAAGTGCTAAGATGTTACATATTATTATGCATATTTTTCTCCCAGATCGAGAGACACAACTGTGTGGGGTCCTATGATTACTACCCATGCAGTTGAAATAGAGTTTGAGGGACTTTGGCCTGTGTTGTGGACATGGAGGTCCACCCCTATTGATGTAGGTATGATTGTCATTTCTGTTATTTTATTTTTGAAATATACACTGCATATAGTTTATATAATAGGATGGTTATTGATCTTTTGATCACTCCGTGGATGCAGGGATGACTTTGCAGTTTGATGTGTGGTGGGAAAATCAACCTTATGTTTTGTTGATTGATATCACCTAGCTATTCACAGATGTGATTATGAGGAGACACAAGAGAGGGAGGGGAGAGAGAGGATGCAACCAAGGAGATAGAGATCATGGTCAGGGTAGAGGCCTAGATTGAGGTCGAGGAGGAGATAGGGGTTTTAGAGGAGACAAATATTGAGGAGGATATAAAGGTCATGGAGGAGGGGATGATGAGGGTAGGGGTGGTGGAGGTGTGAGGGATATTGTGAGAGTTTCTAGGAGGGTTGGTAGGAGAGCTCCTGGGAGATCTGGAGGTAGGGATGGGGGGAGATTTGGTTTGATTGTTTCCTTAGAGGAGGAGGTCGAGGAGGAGGAGGGACCTCATCTTGTGAGGAGGGTTAGGAGACACACTGAGGTTATTCCTGCTAAGAGGGATGTGGAGAGAGGAGAGATACAAGGAGATAGTAGAGGTAGAGGAGGGTAGTGGATCAAGCTCATTAGGATCTAGTAGTAGCACCACTGGTAGCGACAGTAGGAGTGGGGGAGAGAAGGAGGAGGATGCATGGGTGGTAGTTGGTGAGGATTTGAAGGGAGATAGAGAGGAAGGTGAGATGGACAAGGTGATGGGGGGTCAGGATGAGGAGGTTTGAGATGACCATGGGGTTTAGGAGCTTATAATTAGACTAGAGGTAGTGGAGACACAAGAAAAAAAAATAAGAGAGAAGAGTGACAACTGTAGAGGAGAGGGAGAGACAGGCTCATGCAGAGGTGAGAGATTGTCTGGAAAACACACAAGACCTTTCTCTGAGGGATGCCATGGAGTGGTTATGGAGGTATAGTTGGGAGGCTTAGAGAGATATTTATTATTGGAAAAGGGATTATGAGAGTGTTGTTCCCACATATCATTGTGTTATGAGATATACTTCTTCTCATAAGTCCAACAGATCTCAACAATCCTAGAGTAGTACCACAACAATGTAGCCATCTAGAGCTCATCAGGAGGCACCTGAGGATCCCACACATCAACATGGGATAAGATGACACATGTATCCCCCTTGTCATCCTAGAGGTGAGGATGAGGGGAGAAGTTGTTGAAACATTTTGTTATATTATTGCATCATTTTGTTGTATCATTATTGTAGACATTATTGAGTTTTGATAGAACTTGCAAGCTCCCATTATACTCAGACACATGAGATATATGAGATGCATTTTTTTGGTAGCGTTATTATGCATTTTTTGATTTATGATATGCTTCTATATGATGTTATGCATTTTCTTTTCTATATGATTATTCTATGTGATGATGTAGCCTTACACAATGATGTGATTATATGCACTTTATATGATGATGATTTTGATTATGCAGACATATTGATGTATGATGTTTACTTTTCCTATGATGATGATACATGTACCTATGTATGTATGTTGTATTATTCCTTAGGATGATTATGCATTTCTAGATGAGTTACGATGATTTTGAATTTCTATGAGTTAAGATAATGGATGCATGACTATATGATCTATAATGTATGATTTATGCACATATTTTTTTATTTTTCTTGTGAAAAAAATGAATACAAAATTAAAATGAAACAATGTATTTGAGTACATGCATTTATTAGTTACAAGTAAATTAGTAATAAAGAAAATTTCATTGCGATTAACACGATTGATGCAACTAAGTCATTGTTAGATATTGTAACATTTATTCATCACTTTACCTTATTATGAAAAGAAATATATATGAATGCACCCAAATATTGACGATCTGGATACCACTACAATCTCTGATAACACCAAGAAGATAAAAAAAAAGGAATTTTAAATTCTCTTCTAGGGATTAGCTCAGATCATGGAACTATGTGGCTGCTAGATGTGTGACAGCTCCTATCGCATTTATCCTAAATCTATCCTAGCCACTCTCACCACTCAGTTGTATCCTTTAGGAGAATAAAAACATAATTTGAAAGATAAATTAACAACAGACTGACATGGCTAGCCTAGTCAAAAAACCTACTGTTCTGTGATTGGCTTGATTTGATGTTTGATTGTAGATGTGTCTAGTTTCATAAATGGACAACCCATATAACACCTATTTGTCTGGTTTCAAGTGTATCTT
The DNA here is from genome assembly GCA_018584345.1 of Thuja plicata. Lineage (NCBI taxonomy): Eukaryota > Viridiplantae > Streptophyta > Pinopsida > Cupressales > Cupressaceae > Thuja > Thuja plicata. The sequence goes on along the minus strand of MU225240.1, from coordinate 830,928 downwards.
CCACTGTCTAAGATAATTGAGTTATTGTTTTGATTTGATTGATCGATTGATGATAGATTGGATTTTTGATAAAGACAATTTGTATGAGTCCATTTTTGATTTATTAAGCTCAGTGTTTTTATTTTTTATTTGATTTTTAGCGTAATTTTCTTGTTGTCATGATAGAGTTGATTTTATTGCAAGGTTGTTTTTGACATGTTTTGTTTTTTGATTGGTTGGTTTCTTCAAGAAATTTTCTGATGTTTTTGGTACATTGTAGGATTCATATATTTGAGGTCGAGGTATGTGTTGTGTATCATATTTGTGAAGGATCATATTACAGACACCCTATACATTATTTCCCTTAATGAATGTTTTTTATGTTTTTCAAAAATTTTAGATTATTTTAGGAACTTTCAAGGTGTTTTTGATCATTTTTTAAAGACTTTTTGCTCTTTTTTACTGTTTTTTTTAAGGACTTTATGCTTTCTTTTTTTAAGGATTTTTTTTTTCAGTACTTTTTGCTCTTTTTAGAAATTTTCATGACCTTTTTCTCTTTTTTAGGAATTTTCAGGACGTTTTAAGACTTCCCCTAGTGTAGTAAACAAATATAGACCAAAGATCAACAAAAATGCATGAGAGGATTGTTCTTATTGGATTTAATTCTTGGCATGCTTAGCAGTATGCATTTGGTAAGCGTGAACTAATCATTGGAATTCATTGATGGCAAAGAAGGATTACAACACTTGGTACATGTTTTCTAGGTTTTCACCAAGGTACCTACCCAATGGCATCTATTTAGTAGGATTTCACCAAAGGGCAATTTTTTTTTTCTTTATTTTATTATTTTTTTCTTGTTTTACTTTTTTTTGTTTATTCCAAGGTGCATGTTTTCTAGGTTTTCACCAAGATAACTTTTTTATATTATTTTTGTATTTTTTAAGATCTTTAAATATGTACACATGACCTTGGGATATCAAGTATAATTTTTTTTAGGTGCATTCTGTTGATGTAGCCAAGGAGCTAATCTCCTTCTTGGGTAGCCAGATGATATCTCCATTGTCAAATGATTTGATAATAACATATGGTCCTAACCAGTTGGGATCAAACTTGCCTGATTTGACTCTTTCTTCTTGATTCTTTTGATTTTCAATGAGGACCATATCTCCTACATCAAATGTGTGTGGCCTGAATCTTTTGTGGTAGGTTCTACGAAGGTGATTCTGATAGCCTTGCAAGTGATTCATTGCACTCTAACATTTCTCATGTAACAAATCCAACTCACTTAGCCTAGAAACTCTATAATCTTCATCTGATATGAATTTTTACAAAGATATTCTTACAGATGGAAGTTCAAATTCTATGGGTAGAACCACCTCAGATCCATATATGAGGGTAAATGGAGTTTATCCTATAGGATTTATTATACTGGATATGTATGCCCATAAGGAAAGACTAAGGTACAAATGTTAGTCTCAACAAAATTCATTGACAACTTTCTTTAGGATTTTTAGGATTATTTTGTTGGTTTCCTCAGCTTGGCCATTTCCTTCAGGTTAGTAAATGACAAGAAGTTTTTTTTATCTAAAACTTCTCACAAAGATCCTCAACATCTTTATTTTGGAAGGGTGAACAATGATCAATAAGTATCATTTGAGGAATTCCATACCGACAGATGATGGAGTTCAAGATGAACATAGAGATTTTCTTACTAGTAATGTGTCAGAGGAATATCTTCCACCCTCTTTGTAAAGTACTTTGTTGTTGTGATTATGTATTTGTGAGAATTAGAGGAAATGAGTGTAATTTTACCCACTAGGTCAAATCCACACCTTGAAAATAGCCATGGTGAAGTGAGGGGTTGGAGCTCTTGATCTAGTGCGTGAATAAGATCTCCATGCATCTGACATTTTTGGCATCTTTGTACATACTTATGAGAATTTTCCTCTAGTGTTGGCCAATAGTATCTCATCCTTAAGATTTTATTTTCTAAACTATTACCACCTGAATGGGCCCTACAAACTCCTTCATGAAACTCCTACAAGGATCTCTTTGATCTTGTGAAAGTAAGACATCTTAAGAGTGTTCCATATAGACCTTTCCTATACAAATTATGAGCAAGAAGGATGTACCTAGAGGCTTGTCAAATAAGGGACATCTTTTGGTTTCTAGACAAGTTAGGTGGAAGTGAATTATCTTGAAGGTATACATACACATCCTTGTACAAGGATGACTCAGGACCAACAAGGACACATATTGATTCTATTATCGACGACTCATAGGCTGCTATCACTAATTGTTCTACCATAAATTGAAATCTTTTTTCATTGCCTAGCATGTCAATAAAATATTCTATAGTAGCCATCACATCTACGACTTTGTTGTGAACCCTTGGGAATTCTTCAAAGACAATTTAGTGAAAAGAAGCACACAATTTTTCTATTAGTTGTCTCTATGGGACTAATTTTTGATCTTTGGTAATGTATTCATTGTTGAATTGACTAATAACCAATTGTGAATCACCATATACTTTTAGATTCCTTATTCTTCATTGTATATTAGTCTTTAGTCTAGTTATTAGATCTTCATACTTGGCTATATTATTGGTACATGGAAAATGGATTTGAAAAGACTTAGGAATTACATCACCTTGTGGAGTGATGAACATTATTCCTACTCCTACACCATGGTTGGTATATGATCTGTCAAATAATAACTACCAAAATTTTACTATTGATGCTTCCATGGTGAAAACTACTTCATCAGGGAACTCTAAGAAAATAGGTTGGTGATCTAGAATGGGTGATTCTTCTATTTTATCAGCAATAACTTGTCCTTTTATATTCTTGCGATCCACATACTCAATATCAAACTCTCTTATGATCATGACCTATTTGGAAAGTCTCCCAGTTAAGATAACTACCAAACATGATTTATCAATTGCAGAATAGTTTAGCTCACACATTACCAAGGTTCAACTGATGTAATAAATAGATCTCTCCTTTGATTTGTCATCATGTTGTGAAAAGATAACTCCTAGTGATGAATCAAATGTTGAAATATATAGTAGAAGTGGTTTACCAAGAGTTGGTGCATCTAGCACTGGAGAACTCAAGAAATATTTCTTGAAGACTTGGAATGGTTGCTCACATTGTTATGTATATACAAAAGTTACTCCTTTATGTAATAAGTGTTGAAATGGGTGACACTTATCAACCAAAATTTCCATGAATCTCCTAATTGATTGTAGCCTTCCTTGGAGTCCTCTGAGTTGCTTCAGATTCATGGGAGGAGGCATTTCTAGTATTTATTTTAATTTCTGAGGATCCAGTTCAATGCCTCTATATGAAACTATAAATCCAAGGATTTCTAGACGCGACTCTAAAAACACACTTCTTTTGGTTCAACTAAACCTTGTATTCTTCTATCCTATCAAAAATAAGTCCCAATACTTGCAGGTGTGTCTCTCTGATTTTGGATTTTGCTAATATGTCATCCACATAATCTTCCATGGTCTTATGGATCATGTCATTAAATATTGTTTTCATTTCTCTTTGGTAAGTAGCGCCTAATTCTTTTAGACCAAATGACATCACGTTCCAGAAATATGTTCCCCAAGTGCAAGTGATTGTTGTTTTATGTTGGTCTTAAAGAGCTATTTTAATTTGATTGTATTATGAGAACCCATCCATCAGAGATAAAATTTAATGTCCCACAGTCATATCAACTGTAATATCAATGTTTGGTAGGGGGAAGTTATCCTTGGGACATGCCTTGTTCCGGTCCCTAAAATCTATGCATATACAGATTTGTCGATAATGTTTTGCAATTGGAAAAATATTTGATATACAACATACATAGGGGATGGGTCTTATGAAACCAAAATCCATAAGTTTCTTCAACTTAGCCTTCACTAACAAGGTGATATGTGGATTCATCTTTCTCAATTTTTGTTTTACTGGTTTTTCATTTGGTGGTAGTGGTAAGTGATGTAATACTAGCTCCATATGAAGACCTGGTATGTCAACATATGACCAGGAAAAATTCACTTGTCTTTCTTTGAAGAAGTTATTAAATTTCTCTCTTTCTTCAGGTGAGATATTTTGCAAGATAGATCTTCTTACGGTAGAATTTATCCCTTAAGTCAACTTGAACAATGTCTTCTAATAATAATGCTGATTTATCCCCATCTAAGGGGAGGGGTTCCAATTTTCTATCTTTTGGCACCTCAGAAAGGTTTTCACTAGAAGATACATCTTTACTTTTACTTTTTTCATGGTCAAGAAGTGCCTTTCAATTTTCACTTAATGACCTTTCTTTCTTTTATTTCATTTTTACTTTTTTTGACTAGAAAGAGGAGCTGCCTCCCCAAAGTATGTTGACCTGTATAAATCAAAAGAAAACCCAACCTTGTGGTCTCATAATGGTATTCCTTCCTAAAGACCTAGAAATTATGCAATTGTTTCATCATTCTCAAAGAGACCTATTCAGATTTCCTTGTTGATCCTAGTCAACTAGATTAGGGTGGATTAGAAAAACATTAGTGTTGGGAGATGATTCAATTTGAGAAAATATAACTAAAATGATAGTTCCAACGAATCTTGAATGGGAGGTAGATGCACCATCTAAAGAGTGTACATCAACATATTTATCAATACAAGGTTTATCTTATAGGTTCATGTGTTTAAAAATGTCATTTATGTTAATGTGGTGCTAGTAGATTGAGGGGAATACCCAGGGGTGTCAGACTCAAAGTTGTGAAGGGATTACCACTCATACTGATAAGAATCAATCACACTATAATTCTCATAGGGTATCTCATTTTCAACAGAATCCAATATTTCCTATTAAGGGGACTATTCAAAGGTTGTAGTTTCTGTTTCTTGTGAAAATATATGTGGAAGTATGTTTATAATATGAGAATGTCCATAATCTCACCCCTGTTTTGGATTGATGGTTTCTTTAACATCTCAAAAGACCACACTTGTTCTAGACTAGTTGTAACCAAGCCTCTTTTTTTTTCCTTTGAGTAGGTGACAATGATTACTTTACTATTCCTTGTTGTGTTGGCCTTAAGCCTACGGTTCCATCATATCCAATCTATTGTAACATAGTGTATCCTGGTCCATATTAATCTAAAGGTAACTATACTAATGGTGTTTCTTGGGGATCTTGGTATAACCAGGTGTTGATATCATAATCAAATGGATCTTTCTCACTTAAATCACCCCATTTCACAAATGTTGTAGGGAGGCATATGAAAATAAATGGTTCTATCTTTTGTAGTAATCTTGGATGACCATAGGATATTGGTGACAAAGACATATTGGTAATAGTGAAGGCTTCCTTGTAGCGATTCACTACATCCTTTATCTTGGACTAATATTTTAATTTGAATCATTGGTATTTCTTTGGGAATTGAACCAAAAGTAGATGGAACACTTGCTTCCTGATTCAATGGTACTTGATTCTCTATACTACCCCTTATATTGTTGCAATATTGTAAGGATTTTTTATCTCCTCTATAATGATCTTTATACCTTGGTAAGGAAAATTGATACACTGATGACAGGTAGAGGGTACAATTTGCATTTCATGTATCCATGGTCTTCCTAGTAACATGTTGTATCCTAGTTCAAGGTCTAGGATTTGAAATGGAGTACTCTTTACTACTGATCCTATTTTGATAGGTAAGATAAGGAAAAATCTAGAAGGAAAAATCTGGATGATATTTCCTCTTCATCATATGCTCTAATATTGATGCATCTAGTGATGTTGATACTCGACTCTAAATATCCCAAGATTTTTATTACTTTTAGAGTACATATGTTTAATCTACCCCCACCATCAATGAGGAATCATCTAATTGTATGTTTACGCACTTGGAGAAGCAAATGTAAGGGATCATTATGCAAAGGTTTATGTGAAGGAGCATCATGGTCAGTAACTATGGCATGTTTGTTGGAATAAATGTAATTGACCATGGTTTGAAAGTTCTTAGGAGATATGTCCGTTGGGATAGATGCATTTTGGAGAGCCAGGTCCAATGCTTCTTTTTTTCATGGGATATATGTAATAAATTTAAGATTGAGATTTGAGTGGGGGTACATTTGAGACAATCCACCAAACTATGTTGTATATTGGGAGGTTGTGCATTGTTTGCGGGTGTATAAAAATTAGAAGGCAGCCCTTGTAGGAAAACCTTGGAATGATGAGTTGTGACTTCCCACTTGGAGTTATTTTCTCTGATAGTGATAGTTGAAATTTGGTATTCAGCAGGGTTAAGGTAATTATCATGTTATCAGAGGAAGTATAGGTACAGTTGACTTTCTTTGATTGGATACCAGACATTGGGGCCTTCCCTTTATTATGATTTTACAAAGGATCTCTGAAAATTGTGTGATTTGTGTTACCTTTGTGTTGAATAATGGTGACATAAATTATGCATTGTTCGATTAATCTTGAATGACATTCTTCAGTAAATAAAAATTTGATATCTTATGACCCTTAATGCAATTATATTCACATAAATAATTGTCATTCCACCATTTAAGTTTAAAAAAACCATTCTCAACTTCTCATATCTTGTGTAATGTTATGAGAATACTTTGGATAAACTTCTTGTGTGTTTCTTCAAGGGATTCCCCTAAAGGTGTGTATGCACGCTTTGGAAAAGGGGTTATTTGTTGACATTGAGCACTAGGTTGAGATTGCGCTAGGTTATCCATTTGGTTTTTTGACCCTTGTATTTTCACTTTATGATTTTCCAAGGGTTTATGTGCTATAGGGGTTTGACTTGGTGCTGATGCCCCTTGCAATAAAACCTTGGGTTTCACATAGTTCACGGTCTTAACATTATTGATACCATCATTAGTAATGTGCTTGTTCCTATTCCACAACTTAGGTGTATCATTAGAATTTTTGGTGGTATTTTATTGGTTATGATCAACAAGGATTCCTATATTGACTAAGTTTTACTCACATAAAATGCCAAATTTGATTAAGTATTTGAAATTTGGAGCAAGCAGTTATGTAGTAAACAAAATGTATGGGACAAGGTTATCAAAAAACATGACAAATGAGGTCCTTTCTAGGAACATCATATGAGATTCTATTAGATGTACTTCTCCATCTCTGCAAGAATTTGGAGAATGACTCACCTTCCTTTTGTTTAATATCATTGAGGTCTTTGATCCTAACCTTGTGTTCTATGTTGTGATGGAAGTGAGAAATGAATCGTTCAACTAGTTCCCCCCAAGATTGAATACCATGTGGTAGATGAGAAAACCATTCCATTTCTGGTCTGACTAAACTCTGGGGGAATAGTCATATGATATATTTTTCATTGTGTGTGACCTCAATGCAAATAGAAAATAAATCCCTATCGTTCTCCATAAGATTGGTGTTTCCTCTATACTTCTCAAATTTAGGTATTGCAAAGTGCGCAACAAATAGAGGCATATTTAGTGAGTGATCAAAAGGATAGGGGTAAAGGTCCTCTATAGTATAGGACTTAGTCTGTACCTAATTTTGGATTGCCAAGAACTAACTTTGCAAATCTTTCATTTGTTGTATCAGAAGTTCATTTTGAGACTAAGGAATATTTCCAATATTTAATCATTGCCTGGTACTTGGGAAAAGACTTTGTCTTTGAAATGATTGTGTTGGAATATATGATCTCCTAGGGATTTGATATTGATTTCAAGATGTATGTGTTTTTTGAGATTGAGGTACTTATTGGGTCCTGGGTTATTTTTGTGGTTGTTTCTGTTGAGACCTTTGTTGGAACAAAGATGTAACCCTTAAAGGATGTTGATTGAAGATAGGATGAACAAACATTGATCATGTTGGTTGTGATGAGCTAAACCTGAATGTAGTAGGGATGGATTGTGACGTAAATGGGTTATAAATTTCTTGAGCTATTGATCGTGCATCTTGAATAATTAATGTGAAAGGGAATGATGCCATTGTCTCAGATGACCTAGTGACCATTGACGAACTCGTTTGAACACTTGTCATATTTTGAGTAGAAGGTGAACTATCCTTAATTAAGGAGCTAATTTGTACAGATGCAACTTGTGATGTCACTATTTGTGTTGATAATGGAATAGACATTATCTAGGATATGATAGGATCAAATTGAGAATTCCTAGTTTTGTGATGAACTGCTAATAGATTTTCTAGTCATATCGTGGATACATTAAACCTAGAAGGAAGTTTGTCTCCTTTGTCTAATAAAATCTCTAATAAACTCTCAGGATTTATTTCCACTATAGCATCTTTAACTTGTGAAGACTAGACATCTTTTTCTATGTCTTCTAATTATTCTTCATTGACATCCTGAAATATAGTTGGTCTATGAGAGACATGTGAAATTAAAGACATTTTTTCAGTGTATAGAGAAGGATCCATATGTGCAAAAGGATTAATCTCTGGTTCTTCCTCCCATGGAGGGAATGGATTGACATATGATTCCTCTTGTTGATTCCTATTTTGTGACCTTGCAGTTAGTCCCCTATAAGGTGTAAATTACATTGTGTTATAAAATATTTAACCAAGACGAGTGATGTAAAACAAACAAAAAGGACAACCTCTCTAAAAGAGTTCTAGTTCTTATTTAACAAGTGTAATTATAAGAACATACTTTGACTTATCTTTATCTCAGAGATTGATGATGATTAAGACATGAACCAACTTTGTTATGAGATGAGATAGAGTCATTATAGAATTGTGATGAGAAATTAAACTGAGATAATAAGGTCAAAATAATAATTGAACTAAAAAAGAGGGGTAATCCTAGATGTTTGAGATTATACTGAATCTTTGTTATATTCTAAAGTGTACATATTCATATTTTACATGACACAAATGGATTTATGAGGTTTTGGACTGGTAAAATGAAATGTTCTGACAGAGGAAACATTATTTTTTTTGATAGAAAGGTTGCACTATTGTTTTGATAAAATGCGGTAATTGTAACGCCCCGCCAGGGAACCCAAGAGAGATTAACCTAAACATGTCACTATGTGTGCTAAATATTTTTTTTTTTAAAGTTAACATAAAGAAACATACAATCATGCGGAAGTTATTACCATTTATACACATGTCTTACACTCACATAGATTACACGACTCAAGGGTCCCATGATGTTGAATTACTTAAAGAAAAACACAACTTAACAATATAACAAAAAGATTCCATCTGATTAAACATAACAAATACAACTTACATAACCATAATTACAAACCTCATGGATAACCATGAAACCACCATAACACACATCCACTACACATGTCGCAGGGTATGTGGTAATCACTCTAAACTACTTACTATTACAATTTCCAGATTAGGTATCACATGCAATACACTAATACAAGATATACAATAATCAAATTACATCATAAAGGATGAAGGAACATAAAGAGCTCAACTGCAAGAACCATCAATCACCTGGTACAAGGACGTCGAATCTCAATGGGTAAAGAATCACTACCACCCATCCATGTGGAACCACAAAGTCCACCCCACCATGCTGAGGAGATAACAATAGATCACAATCAGCTATCCAAAACCAACAAGGAATAACCACTAAGCAAGGGATCCTGATAGCTCTCTAATCTGATGTACTAATCATCATAAAAGGTAAGACTCACTAATCAAGAGGCAACTGAAAATGTAGGAAATCTAGCATGTGTAAAAGGTGTCATCATGTAGGTCTACCCTTAAGTTCAGCCCAGATAATCACAACAGATTTCGGCACCCAAGTGACCATACACGGAGCTAATGTCCTCTCATACTGACAAGGCCCACTAACTATGTCAGGTACCTTGCAGGGAAACTAACATCTTCTCCAAACTATCTTAGCCTTTACTAGCACTCAAGCATGGGTGAGGATACATCTTATTAATCCATTTTAATCTCTCAGTATGTCTTTAATTATCACTTATTAAGAAACTCCACAATAAGTAGCCAGGTAGTCTCTTACGGACACAGAACTTATTGCAAGCCACCTCCTACTATGCATCTAGGTAACCTACCCTAGGCTCAGAGATCCTAATAGATCTAGCATAGGTCACAACCCTAGTGTAACCCAAATCGGTATCCCATACAACAGGAATGATCACACATAGGTACACATACAGACACATAATCGAAAGGGTTATCATGGTTAGTTTAGGGTAATATCTAACAACAAACACACCATGAAGTAACAGAAAAGATAAACACCCCCAGCCTCTGTATACATCCTAGGTCGTCTAATGTCCCAAATAACAACATATACAGGCACAAGAGATCCATAGGGTCCATAGAAACCATAACGTCTTAAAAGACTGAAAAATGAACATACATAGATAACATTTCCATCAATTAAAACTATCCACAAGCATAAGATAAATTCAATTTAGCCATTAATAAACCTAACTAGGTGTGTAGATTAATTGCACCATGACATAATACAATGTAGATCAATTGATTAAAAACCAATTACACTATATATACATTAGTCTCTCAACGATAATCTCCTAATACCAGTAATGGAGAATTCGTATCCACTAAGACAATGTAATTAATAATGATAAATTTAATAATTAAAATTAATATCCTGTTATTAATTGAAATTAAAAATCATATACCAATTAAAAATAATCGTTCTTTAATGATAAAAAGTTAATCATAAACATGCTAAAAATAATAGAAATGATATCAAAACTTCATCTTCTAATAATTGATAAACATCATAATTCCCACTTAATAAATAATATAAAAGAACTAAATTAAATTTAATCACAAAATAAACTAATTCTTTATTAATAATTTACATAAAATTTAAACTAATTTTATCTAACACTAAAATGAAACTAATTTAAAAATTACATAAAATCAATATTATACAAATTTCAAATTTTAACATTTAATATTATAAAAAAACAAAAACAAATAAACATAAAACATTAAAAAAAATTAATGTTTAAACACATGGGGGTGGCGGGCCCCACACGCCCCCCTCTACCCCATTACCACGGGCACAAGGCCCACGGCCAGTGCCGTGGCTGTCAGTGACAGTCACGGTCACCGTGGGTGCCATGCCATGCACAGCTCCCCACGGTGCTGGCTGCCAACTGCAGCACGGCCCGCCAGCCAATGGCTGCGCGGAAAACCGTGGGTGGAGCCCACGACCCCCACAAAACAACAAAAAAAATATTTTTTTTTAAAAATTTTCTTTTAAAAAACAAAACTATAGCATATGCGGTTTCCAACCTAAATTTTTTTGTTTCAAGCCATATTTTTTTATTTATTAAAAATTCCAAAAAATAGAAATTCAACATAAAGAAGGGGATTTAATTTTTTTTTTTACCTTTTTACCTTTCTGGGTAACATATTTTCACACTAGTCTGTATTTTTACAGAGAGTGGGTATTTTCCAATTGATTTAATTTTTAGAAAAGAAATACATAGGACTAATTTAATTTATTTTTCCCTATAGTTATACTATAGACAAGGTTGATTCTTTTGATTTTTAGGAGCTAAAGGAGAGATCTTTTCCCTAATTTTTCGACAACATAAGAACACTATGCCAGGAACATAAAAAGATGAAAATGACAGATCTAAGCTCCTCCCAAACCCTGAAAACATCAAATCATCAATAAATTATGAATTTAATTTTCTCTATAGTATCAACTATATCAAGAGATTAATTTTTTCATTTTCTAAGAGATCTAGAGGGAATTTCTTCCCGAAATTTTGACAGCATAACCCTACGATGCTAAGATTATAGAAAATGATAGAAATATAGATCTAGGGTTTCTAGAAACACCCAAAACATAGAAAACATTCATAAGCCATTTAAAGGCCAAATTTAAGAACAAGCATTAAAAACAACATAGAAAACCTCTGATCTACAAAATTGAATCCATGCAAGGCAAATGAAACCTACCTTTAATCCAATGCAAGAAACATAAGAATGTAGCTTGGAGGATGAATGTAGATCTAAAATCCTCAAGCCCAATTCAACCACAGATCTGGCACAATGTAGATCCGAACACACACACACAAGCAATAGAAAACCCTGAAACTTTGAAGCAACCAAGATCCACAACAATCCACAATTCTTCAAAAACCCAAAATCACCAAGAGCTCTCCAATTCTCAAAAACCTGTTATGAGAGAATGAATGAAAAATTCCCCCTAAAGAGATCCAAATTCCCCAAAACATGCAAAGGTGAATGACAACTCCCAAGTCAATCCCTAGTTTAACTCAACTTGAAAATTGAAAGTAAATCCAATTTAATTAAATAAAATATCCTTTAT
>MU225240.1:758710-768792 GCA_018584345.1 Thuja plicata | reverse complement strand
TCTTATTTAATTAAATTAAATTCCTCCCATTTAATTAAATAAAATTCTTCTAATTTATTTAATTAAAAGAAAACCCCTCTTTTAATTAAATAAATAAAAATCCCCACTTAAAGCACTTTATTTGATGGAAAAGGAAATAAATTAAATAAAAATCTATTTTTCTTCACATCTTCCTAAGTGGTGGGATTTTTGCCTCTTAATCATAGCCTTTGATTGTTGCCTCTTAATCTCAACCGTACACTTTTCTTTATAAGGAGCCCTCTCCTTCTCATTTGATAAGATAGAATTTTTAGGTATTGTTATGCTGCAGGTTTGAAGAGCAATTTTGGAGGAGGATTTGAGAACTCAAGCTTGGATATTGCAACTTCTCTCTTCTTGTCTTCTTCTTCTTTCATCCATGGCTAGTCATGTAGATTAGAATCATGTTTATGTTCATTGATTAGATTTACATATTTCCTTTTATAGAATAATCATGCATTGTTATCATTTAGATTAATTTCCTTTTATGCATTGCAATCATATAGAATAGATTTCATTTTCATTTTCATGCATTGAATCTCTCATTTCATGGTGTACTTGCAAGGGCACAACTAGGTCAATCTGAGGGCCTTCATCACACACCTTTGCACTCCATGACTAGAGAGCTATGAGTTGATATTTGAGGCATCATTCTTGAGCAACCTTGGATGGAATGACTCATAGAAGTGTGACACATTTTCATCACACAATTCCTTGGGATTAGCAAAAAATCTTGACACTATTCCTACTGCATGTGCAATATTTGGTCTAGTATGTACAACATACATGAGTTTTCCAATAATTGATCTATACAAAGTCTGATTTACCTCTAATGACTTGTCCTCCTTTGTCATCTTACATCCAGTTACCATCAGTGTTCCAACTGGTTTGGAATCTTCCATCTTGAATATTTTCAGCACTTCCTTGATGTATTTGGATTGTGTAATGAAAATACCTTCATCTTGTTGCATGATCTGTAGACCAAGAAAGAACTTGATCTCTCCAAACATAGACATCTCAAAATCTTTGCTCATTTTATTTGCAAATGATTTGCATAGCATATCATTGCCTCCAAATATGATGTCATCAACAAATATCTCAGAAAACAAAATGTTAGCATCAGTATCTTCCTTCAAATAAAGATTACTATTTTCACTACTTCTTACAAATCCTATACTTATGAGATAGGAATGAAGTCTTTCATACCAGGCTCGGGGTAATTTTTTTAATCCATAAAAGGCTGTGTAGTCTACATACCATGTTCTTTTTTTCTGGATCAACAAACCCTTCTGGTTGTTCAATGTATACCTCTTCTTCAAGTATTCCATTTAGGACTGCAAACTTGGCATCCATTTGGTATACCTTGAATCTTTTACATGCAGCATAAGAAAGTAAGATTCTCACTCCTAGCCTAGAAATAGGTGCAAAGGTCTCTCCATAGTCAATCCCTTCTTCTTGTGCATACCCCTTGCATACTAGTCTTGATTTTTTTTTGGTGACTTCTCCATTCTCGTTCAGTTTATTCCTGAATATCCATTTTGTACCGATGAAATTCTTGTCATCTGGTCTTGGTACAAGTGGCCATGTCTTGTTTTTCTCAATCTTCTCAATTTCCTCATTCATATCACTAATCCATTCATCATTATCAAGTGCAACATTGACAGATTTGTTCTCAAAATTACAAATAAGACATCTTGTGTTTAGGGACTTACTTCTGGTTCTCATATCTGCCTTCTTGTCTCCTATGATCTGGTTCTATGGATGGTTCCTTCTGACATATATAGCAAGTACTGGTTCAATTCTTTGTCTATCATCTTGATCATCAAATTGTCCTTCATTCTGATCTCCATCGCTTAGTACATCATCTTGAGAAATATTTTGATTGTCAGTATTTGCAGCTTGATGCTCGGGTAGAATAATCTATTTATCAGGAGCTATACATTATTTCTTGGGTAGAGTGTTAGGTTCTTCATTATAGACAATCCATTTTTAGTCCTCTGGTTCTTTTGTGCTTTCCTTTTCATTCTTCTTTGCAAATTCATCTATCTTTACATTTGCACTTTCAACAATTTTGTTAGAGGCTTTATTGAGACATTTATAAGCTTTTCTCTTGGTGGAATACCCTAGAAAGATTCCTTCATCACTCCTTGAGTCAAGCTTTCCATTTCTATCATCTTTTAAGATATAACATAGATTACCAAATTTTTTGAAGTAACTTACATTGGGTGTGTAACCATACCATATCTCATAAGGTGTCTTCTTGGTGTCTTTCTTCAATTGTACTTTGTTCAATGTGTAAACAACAGTACTGAAAGCTTCCCTCAAGAAGATTTGGGTGATGCCTTTCTCTATCATTAGTGTCCTTACAAATTCAACAATGGATCTATTCCTTCTTTCAGCAATTCCATTTTGTTGTGGTGTTCTCGGTGCAGAGACCTGTCTTTTGATTCCATGCTCATTACAAAAGTTAGTGAATTCATCTGAAATAAATTTCCCTCCTCTATTTGATCTTAAGAAGTTCAATTCTTTACCACTTTGTTTTTCTACCATTTCTTTGTACCGTTTAAACATCTTGAATGCTTCAGATTTATCTTTTAGAAACATAACTGTCATCATTCTAGAGTAATCATCAACAAAGACAATAAAATATCTACCACCATAATAAATCTTTGTCCTCATGTGTCCACATAGATTAGTATGGACTAATTCTAGGATGACATCAGATGTATGGATTTTTATTTTTAAACTAGACGTTGTCATCTTACCTTTTTGACAATTTTTGCACATGATATTGTCGGGCTTAATCATCGTTGGTAAGCCTCTTACATTTCTCTTTCAATTTATCTTTATCATGTTGTCAAAGTTCACATAACACAATATTTTGTGCCACAACCATATGTCTTTATTTCTAGTCATTAAGCAACTGGTGTCAGTATCATTCAGATAGAATAAGTTACCTTTTGTCTTCTCACCGATACCAATCAAACTTCCTGATTTATTGAAGATCTTTTCCTTCTTATTTTCAAATGCTACTTTGTGACCTAAATTATTCAATTGAGAAACACTCAATAGATTATAATTCAATCCTTTCACCCAATAAGCATTTTCACATTTTATCAGGTTATTCAACATTATAGTTCTTTTACCTTCAACTCGACAAGGCGTGTCATTACCCATTCTTACTGAACCACCATTATAGTATTCAAAAGTCTCAAAAATTTTCTTGTCACCAGTCATATGGTGAGTGCAGCCACTATCTATGATCCAGACATCAATTTTACTAAATTTAGATATGAGTATAGTTTCTACATACCTTTCTTCATCATCATCTGAATCATCTTTTACTTCCACAAACACCATCTCGATGTCTTCATCAGATTCGGTGTCAGTATCTTCATCTTTGCATTTAGCTAGGTAGTTGGCCTTCTTTCCTTTTTCCTTGTAGCCCTAGGTATCTCTTCTTTCTGATTGTTGGGTACTTCTTTAATCACCTCTATCAAAATTATTTTCAAATGACCTGTTATTAATTTTTTCATCTTTTCTTCTGTTGGGACATCTTGCAGTAAAGTGTCCAATTTCTTTACAATTAAAACATACAAGTGGTAATTTACCTTTGTATTTACCTTTGCCTTTTTGCATTTTTTTTCCATAAGTACTTCAATTTCATCAAGATCTTCTTCTTCACTTTCACTATCACTATCTTTTCTCATAGTGTGTTTATGACTTGATTTACTTATTCTCAATGAACATTTGAATGCATACTCTATGTTTGGTAAGACACTATTATCAAATTTGTTCATCTACAATGAAATTAGTCTTCCAATAAAACTATCTAGAGAAACATTGCTATTTTCTACTGCTCTCATTTCTTGTATGGAAGACACTCTAATAGCATAAGTAGGTAGCAAGGTTCTTAGAATTTTACTTACGACTATATCTTCATCAAGTACACCTCCAGCTCCTTGGATTACATTGACTACCTCTTTGATTATTGTGTTGTATTGTGTGATGTTTTCACCTTCTTTCATTCTGAGATCATAAAATTTTCCTCTAAGGATTTCTACCTTGGCTCTCAGAACATTTTTATCACCACCATGTACAAGCTCTAATTTGTTCCACATCTACTTTGCAGTTGTGCATGCTTTGACATCTTCAAATTCAGCATCAGAGAGTGAGGAAGCAAGCTCTATCATTATGCATTTGTTCTCATGATTCTCTCTCATTTTTTCAACTATGGGTTCTCCTGTGGGCAACACATATTCAATATCTAATTATTGAGTAACATCATTTCAAATACCTGATAAGTGGAGTCTTATTCTACTTTTCCATGAAGCAAAGTTGTCTTTGTTAAACTTTGGCACATCTCGTCTATTCATCTTTTGATCTTTAGCTTGAGATGTTAAACTCCCTTTCTAAGCACAAAATATCTGATACCAATTGTTAGTAATAACTGAGAGGGGGGGGGGAGGGGGGGTGAATCAGTGGCCTAAAGAATTAATCCTTAAATCAACCCTTTAAACTTATTACCACAAATTATACCTCTATTTATCTTCAAACCTACAAGATGAATGCCTTGAAATACTTATATCAAATTACTACTTGTCGGAATGCTTTGTAAACCTTCTTCTATATGTTTACCGATAAGCAGTCTTTCTATTTACCAAAACATAGTAAATAACTAGTGTATACCGATCAATCCAAATTTGCTTAAGTGAAATGCAAAAAAATAAATTAATGACTCATAGACACATTAAAACATGGATTTTTAATGTGGAAACCTTGTTAATGGAAAAACCATTGGGATTGATATCCCAAATTTTCACTCTTATGAAGTGAGCTCAGTTAAGATCCAACCCTGTTAAAGGTTACAAACACACTATTAGGTGTGACCTTGCTAGAGGATTTTAAAGAATAGTTTGTCACTTAGTGTGGATCTAATACTACCATCCTTGACCAAATACTCACTTGGCATGTCAATAGGTATCAAGCATATCTAGTGCTACTTTGTATGATAAAACTTTTTGATACTCCTTGGGATGTATCTCAATTACAAAAGACTTTTAAGTCCAACTTGGTTAAGAGAATTGATGCTTCAATGGTTAAACTGGAACAATCAATTGATCTGTTCACATATACAACTTGAATTGTAGATTTTTAGATCTATTGTAAGTACATTACCTTTCTGATCAATATTATCAATTCAATACCTTTTCTCCACACTATTCTTCTTTGTGATGTTGTATCACTATTCGTTGATGTCTGTAGAAATTTATCTCTTTCCTCAGCTTGATTGATCAGGTCTAAATGAAGACTTTCTTCTCCTTCAGAATCGCTTCAACATCTATTCTCTTTTCGCTCCCCTTCACCACCTTCATAAAAAATTAGGTTATTTCTTTATAAACATGATTTCACCATTTCTAGGTTCTTTATTTTCTTGATCTTGGCGTGATCCACAATTCTCGCCAATTAGATTTAAAGAAAAACTCCAATTTTATCTCGTAGAGATCTTCTTGCCAACTGGACAAAGAAGATTTAAATCCTTTACTTATCTCCAGCTTTATCTTATTGATTAAAACAATGATAAGTATGAGTTAAGTCTATTTTTAGCTCTTAACAGCTAAGCATTTTGTCATTTCTAAACTCTTTTTTCTATCGGTCAATACTTCAGTTAGTCATCGGTGATAACTGACTGTACCATCGGTGTGACTTCAGTTGTCTTTGGGATCTCTGTCCATTGGGAAACACTGTAATTCTTCCAATCAGGTTACTCTGTGATTTTATCATCAGGAAACACTATTACTTTTCTTATCAGTAATGTTGTGCATTTGCTCGTCAGGTAAGACTATGACTTTTCTCTTGTTGATCTACTCTAACTATCGGTGTGCACTCTATCGGTGTATACAGTCACTTTGTGTATAGCATGAGATGCCAGATACCTATTGATAGGCCAAGTGAGTGTTTGATCAAGGATGATATCATAGAGATGCCTGATATCAAGTGACAGATTAAAATTTTAAATCCTCTAACAAGGTCACACCTAACAATGTGTTTGTAACCTTTAACAGGGTTGGCTCTTCATTGAGATCACTTCAGAAGAGTGAAAATTTTGGGTCACCGGTTCCAAGTGGTTTTCCCCTTAATAGAGTTTCCATGTTAAAAATCCATGTGTCAATGTGTTTATGAGTCATTAATTTAGTGTTTTACATTACACTTAACTTAATTGGATTGATCGGTATACTCTAGATAATTTATTGTCTTTCAATAAATTAACAGACTGCTTTTTGGTAAACATATAGTAGAAGGTTTTACAAAGAATTTAAAGCATTAGTAATTTGATAAAAGTATTTGGAGGCATTCATCTTATAGGACTAAAAATAACTAGAGGCTTAATATTGTGGTACTAATTTTTTGGGTTGATTATTGGAATATTTTTGAGGCCACTGATTCACCCCCCTCTCAGTTATTTTTTTTTTATTACGGTAAAAATAGGTTTTGAAGGGGCCCCGAAACCCTTTAAAAAAAGAAAAGAGAGATAGGCATGAAGACCCAAAGAACAACAAGCTACCCCAAGGAGAGGAGCAGGCTACAAAGGGAAAACTCCCAGATTTAACAATAAGCACCTCCAAAGAAAAAATCAAAAAAGACGCTAGAAGAAAAATAGAGAAAGAAAGCCACCAGCACCGAGGTCAAGACATAGTCTTCAATAAGCTCTCAGATTCCTCTAGTTGAGTCTACATGGTCTTCACATTGTCTTTCAGCCTCTGAATATCCTGATCATCAACCTTCTACTTCTTTGACCTAGTACAAGTACCAGGTCCCATCTGCTGGGTAGGTTTTGTGAGGTCAATGGTATCTTTGTTTCCTTCCAGCATTTTACTCAGAGTATTCAAGTTCTCCAGAGTAGACTTCATACTTGTGTTCACCAGACTAAGCAAATGTTTTAACATTTCCTCATTCCTTCTTGTCTTCTCCTGGATAGGTATCATAGCTATCTCGACTGCTTTTTTAATTTTATCATCCATATCAGAACCGTAATCAAACACACGGGCATTAACATTATGAGAAAAATCCTTTCTGAAGATAGCCATTGTATCCTCGATCATAGAGTTCTTGTTTTCCAATTTGATACATCTGTTCTTAAGCTCAATAAATCACTCTGCACCCATTTGTCTAGATTATAACTGTAGATGGATTTATTTTTAGCAATCTCAAAGGGGGTCATGATGATAGTTCTTCTGACCTACAAATCCATCATTCTAATTTAACTTTGAAGAGGTTTGGATTTTCTACCATGAAGAATTCTCTCACTATCTTCTTCCTTGTTCTCCTTCTTAGAGCTAGGGGAATTGTGAGAATCCTGATTTTCCTCTCCCAAAACCCTAAAGTTGTTGTCCCCCGAGTTGTCTGCATTACTATCAATAAGATTAGTATCAGGCTCTTTGTCATTATTGACAACATCCTCTACCTCAATCTTAGTATTCTCTTTTCCTTCAGTATTAATAATCTCCAGAGTAGGGCTAAGCTTTTTCCCAATTTTTAGATTTTCCTGACTTTCCTTAGGACTATCCTTGACATTTTTGATTGCAGGATCCTCTGAATCCTTCACCTCAGGGGTCTAGGTAGTGGGATTAGGCACAACATTAGAATCCACCTGAGTATTCTTGACAACCTCGGTCTCAGTGTTCTGGGGAATAAGCTTCACACCATTGGGCTCCAAGAGGATAGGGCTAGTTGAGGGCTCCAAGACATTCTTATCAGGAATAGAGGCAATGACATCACGAGGGTGCATATCATTCTTCGGCCCTTCCAGAGGCTTAGAGGAAGTCAGCTCAGAGGGTGAAATTTCTTTCTTAGGTTTAGGATTCTTTGATAGAGATCTGACATTCTTCCTTTTTATAATCTGGGTAGGGATAGGGTCAGGAATGTGGTCTCTAGCATAGTCAGCAATTAGGCGAATAAGCCCGACATGGAGAATAGGGAAATTCTTCACTCTATAGTCAGTAATGCTCTGGTTAAGTGAACAAAGGAGAAAATAGGGAAAAGAAATGCAAATATCATGTCTGAAGTGATTAACTAGGGAAAAATGATAATTGTAGACCCTAGAGAATCTCCCCTCAAGAGTGAAGTATTCCATTATAACTTTGATGACAGAACCCCAAATTTTATCAATATTATCCATATCAACATAGTCTTAATTCTTACCTTTCACCAGAAGAGCCCTCTCCTCATCAGTAATAGGAAATTTATTATAAGCTCTGGTGCCAAACTTCACCTCTTTTGAGTACTTCAGATCATCCAGTGGGAGACCAGTAATATCAGATAGAACCTTGAGGTGAGGCTAAAATATTTTCCCGCAAGATTTACCATGCCCTTATCCCAACCATCAACAAAGGCTTTGGAGACATCTATGTCAAAACCATGGAGTCTCTGAAGATATCGATGAACATGGCCTTTCTTCAAGATTCTCCACACTTCCTTATCCTGCTTCCACTTGCATTCCATGGGCTCTTCCCTTCTGAGCTCACCACCCATGGCCAAATACTTCACCTACTCTTTTTTCACAGACTGGGACATGTTATGATTTTGGTTGTTCTTTGGCAAAATAAGGCTATTAAACTGATTCACAATCCTCTTCACATGCGCGAACTGGCCAAAGATAATAATGATGATAGCAACACACATTAAATTTTGGGCTTTCATAATTGGAGAATGATTCCACATCTTGGATATGTACTTCACATTATTTTGGACATCATTCCAACTCCCCTCGATCTGAGATGAGTTAATTGATATCATTAAAGACCCTTTTAATGAATCCTTCTTTTTGCCTGATTTTATCATAATTAATAAATGAGGTGACCGCATCATTACTCATAGTGTTACCTTTCCATTTTTGAATCCCCTCACTTTTGGCTCCAATATTGGCAAGACAATCAGCAACCTAATTGGTCTCCCAATAATTATGAGATATGTGGAACACCTCAAAGGATTGGACTATAGTTTTAATTTTGAGAATGATATGCTTGATAGTCCAGGAAGGGGTATTGATATATTTAATATTATTTATAATATTTAAAGAGTCACCTTCAAGCCAGACTCTTTTGAATCCCAATTCTTCCACCAATAGGATGGTATTGAGGGCAGCCAAGGCCTCTACTCTATGATTAGACTGAATTCCCAAGGGGACTAAAATGGCACCTAAACAGTTACCAAAGCTATCTATGATGATACCCCCACCCCTAGAGACACCCAGGTTGCCTTTGGAGGCCCCATCAAAATTATCTTTAACCCAACCATTAGGAGGAGCAATCCAGACAGAGGAATCTCTTAAGGAGCAATCTTGAGAATTATGAAGAGTAAAATTCCAAGTAGACCAATCCACATCAGGGATGAGAATCCGGTGCTTGCTATTGCTATTAGTTATAGAAGAACTGAAATTTTCCTTAATAGATCTAGACATTATGTTGAAGATAATTTCAGGTTTAGCAAATTTCTCTCTGAAGATTCTATTATTTCTTTCCTTCCAGATACACCAGCAAAGATGAGGCGGGATAAGATCCCAAAATTTTTTGACAAGATTATTATCAAAAGGAAATCTCCATTGAGTGACAAAGTCCTGCCAAGAGTTAGGAAAGAACCAAGCCAAATTCAAATTTTGAAAAACCAAAGACCAAACTCTCTGAGTAAAACTACAATAGATCATGAGGTGATCATAGGATTCAACTTGTTCATTGCAAAGAAAGCATATATTAACATGAAAGAAACCTCTTTTAACTAAATTGTCAATGGTTAGGGGCTTATTCTAGATAAGAATCCAAAAGAAAAATTTAATCTTTGGAGTAAGCAGTTTATACCAGATAGTTTCACACTGAGGCTTAACTTCCTTGGAGAAGAAGGAGCAGGCAGAGGCCACAGTGAATTCACCATTAGAAGAGAAGTTCCACACAATCTTGTCAGGATGATTACCTTCACTGAACCAGGACTGCAATTCTATCATAAGAGGGGACAAACTTCTATCAAGGCTAGAGAGATCCTTCCAAGAATTATTATTCCTGTAGTCAGAA
>MU225240.1:722363-758121 GCA_018584345.1 Thuja plicata | reverse complement strand
CAAGTAGGAAGAGGGAAGAACACCAATACTGCAACCAAGAATTTTAGACATCTTTGATTGTCTCTCAAGGGGGGTATTGATAAAAAAGATGAAACTCTTGTTCCAATTGATGAGTTGACCCATAGCCAAAGTATAGATAGATAAATCTTTTTTAAGATTCCTAGCTTCTTTAACAGTAGCTTCACCCATAAAAAGAGTATCATCAACAAACTATTCATGGGAGAAGGAGGATCTAGCTAAGAAGGGTTAGAGACCAAAGATTATTCCAACATTAACAAGTTTAGATATGTATCTTCCTAGCCCTTCAGCCAAAATAGCGAACAATATAGGAGAAATAGGGTCCCCCTGCCTAAGACCCCTTGAAGGTTTGAAAAAATTGGAGGAACCACCATTCACAATAACAGAAGAAGTCATAGTAGAGACTAGCTTATCAACAATTTTAATAACCCCTGCATCAAAACCAAAGCTGCTTAAGAATTTTTGGAGGAACTACCAATCAACCCTATCATAGGCTTTAGATAAGTCCAATTTCATGAGAAAGCCCTATTTCTTGGCTATTTCAAGGGAGTGAATATTCTCATGGGCTACCACTATGGAGTCCAGGATTTGTCTCCCTAGAACAAAACCATTCTGCTGAGGAGAGATAATTGAGGGAAACAAAGAAAGCAGTCTGGATGTCATAAATTTAGCTATGATCTTGTAAATCCCATTACAAAGACTAATTGGTCTGAAGGATTCCACCATATTAGCACCATGGATTTTAGGAACAAGGACCAAGAAGGTGGCATTAAGTTCTCTAAGAAGAGCTTTAGTTCCAAAAAATTCTTTGACAGCATGGAGAACATCCTGACCAGTAATCTCCCAAAACTGCTGGAAGAAGAAGAGGGGAAGTCCATTAGGACTTGGAGATTTGTCACCTTCAAAGGAGAAGACAACATCTCTGATTTCCTTATCATTCAGGATAGCTTTGAGTCTGGAGTTGATATTTTTGTCTATCAGTAAAGGAATAGCAGAGAGAATTTAATTTTGGCTCTGGAAGTCAAGATTAACATCTTTAGATAAGAGAAGAGAGAAAGATTGAAGCATTTCCTTTCTTATCTCTTCTTCCTTAACCAGAGACTTATTGTTAACAATTAAGGAAGAAATTCTGTTAGTAGCTTTGTGTTTCATGGCTGTCATATGAAAGGATCTTGTATTTTTATCGCCATCTTTAAGCCAAAGGGCTCTTGATCTTTGCCTCTAGAAAGACTCCTCTTTAGAAATGATATTATGATATTAAGCCACCAGCACATTCTCAGTACTTCTATGCTCCTTTGAGAGACCCTCTTTTTGAATAGTTTCTTGAATAGCCTTGATCTCTTCCCGTTTGATGATTTTAGCCTTGAATATGTCCCCAAAGATATCCTTGTTCCAAATTTTAACATTTTTCTTGACATTACTTAGCTTTTTAGCTATTCTATACATGGCAGTACCTTCCTAGTTATAATTCCACCATTTAGTAATACAGTCCTTCAGATTAGGGTGGGCTAGCCACATCTTCTCAAATCGAAACAGGGTATTCTTTTTTCCATTCAAAATATTAGCATTGAAGATAATAGGGAAATGGTCAGAACCAATTCTAATAGAAGAAGATAAAGAGCAGGAAAAATTAGAGAGCCAATCAAGAGAAAGGAGAGATCTGTCAAGTTTCACCTGGATGAGATCATCACCAGTTCTTCTATTCAACCAAGTATAGGAAATACCTTCCAGCTCCATATCAAAGAAAGATTGATCATTAATATACTCCATGAGATCCATTCTGCTATCAACTTGAGATAGAGAACCACCCATTTTATCGTCAGCCAACAGGGGGGTATTAAAATCACCCATAACCATCTAGCTGAGGGTCTGGAAATTATTTCTAATTTCTTTAATTCTTTTCCAAAATCTGAACCTACCACATTTTGTATTAAGGGGCATAGATATTCATCAAGTTCCAAGAACAATCCACTTTAAGGTGTTTAACATGAATAAGGATTATGTTCTTCTCAACATGGAGCTTCTTATAGTTTACAATAGAGTTGTTCCAGAAAATCACAACACCTCCAAAAGCACCATCAGAGTCACTGCCAATACTACTGCCATTCTTAAAAGGGTTAATTTTCTCAACTTTCTCTCTAGACACTTTTGTTTCCTGGATGAGAATAATATTAGGTTTTGTATCTCTTACAATATTTCTAAGAACATATTTTTTATGAGGACTATTTAGACCTCTTATATTCCATGATATAATCTTCATTTAATGGATTGGGGAACAAATCTCAGGGATAGCAGATTGTTTACCATTCACAATACTTTGTTTTGCTTCTAGCTCTCTCATAGCTTTATGAGAAGGTCTACCTCTTCCCCCCTGGGGTGATCCAACATCTGCTTTCTTCCTTCTAGTCTGGACTCCCCATAAAGGAGTTATATCTACCTTTTTCCCTGTTTCATGAGCTTTTAGATTTAGTCCTCCTTTCTTAGAGGGTTTTTTGACTTTCTTATTATTTGTCACCTCAGACCATAGAGATTCCTTCTTTTCCAAGATAGGAGACGGATCATCAAAACTTTCTTTTTGGGTGTCCTCCTCACTAACTTTAGACCAACACTTGCTGTTATTACCATTATCAATAGAGATCACCCGCTCAATCACAAAAGGGGAAGGGTCTGATTTGTCCAAAACTATGACTCCCAGTCCAGTTGTATCAAAGAGGCAACCATTCTCATTTTTCAGATCTATTATTGGGCCTTGTAACTCCTTTTCAATACTTACTTCCTAAGGAACATTTTGGGGATGGGGTTCCTTCTCCCTATTCCTGACCAGAGGACTTTGATAAGAAGGAATGGGGTCATTATCCACTTTTTTCTTTGGTTCTATTGTATTTGAATTTTCTAGTTCCAGAATCCAGGGTAAATCCTTATTGACTGATACCTGAATAATATCTTCCTCTGGCTGATTAATTAGATCAACAGTTTGGTCTTCTTTTGATTTTTCCTCTTCTAAATATTTAGGGGGGATTGGAAGAGAGGAAGAAGATCCATTTTTCTCTCTCCATACAACTCTTGCTTCTTTATTTTTAGGCTTAACAAAAGGTTTAAGAGGGCATTGTTTTTCCCAATGCCCTGATTTTTTGCAAGTGAAGCAGGCAAAGGGGAGAGATTCAAACTCCACCACTTGGATATGAGTTCCCAGTTTGGAGTTAATAGAAATAACTTTCGGGAGGTCAGTCTTTTGATTTATGTTGACACAGATTCTTGCATACACTAATCTTGTCTTTGCAGTTGTCATTGGGTCAATTGATAAGAGCTCCCCAAATGAGCTTGCCAATCCTGAAAAGACATCTTCATGCCAATATTGCAGAGGAAGACCCTGGAATCGAACCCACACTGGGGCTGATTCGAACATATCCATATTAAGGTCAAGATTTGCCCCCCATTTTTGAAGAGCCAAGGACAATTTACCAAACATCCAAGGACCCCCACATAGAACAACAGAGAGGTCTTCAGAGCTGGAGAACTCAAAAGTAAAAAAGCCTTTTGGCAAGGCAGCTATGTCAACTTGACCCTTTAGCCTCCATTTCCTTGTAGCATAAACCCTAACTGTATCAATATTAGGTCTTGTGCCCATAAACTTTCCTATTAGCATATTTTTCATTGAAGCTATTGTGTGATCAACCAGTGAATCAGGAAGGGAAATACTAAATATTCCCTTCACAGGATCTGACGTATTGTCAACAAGGGGAAAAGAATATTTCCCAGTAGGTTTCACACCAAAAAGAGAGGTCAAACTTCCATTTACAGTGTTTTTAAATAAAGGGTGACCGTCATTTGCAACTTCAGGAAACTTACCAACACCTTTCATTGCCTTTGGAGCATCTTCTCGGATTTGGAATCTTGATAGAGAGTTGTCCTCCTTTTTCTCTTTTGTGGAGCCCTCCACTGCTACATCTTTGACCTTTTTCTGATTCACTAGCATGGAATATCTTTGTTTGCTGCCAGAGGCCTCTTTCTCGCTCATCTCATGATTCAAAAAATCCCTTTTACCACCTTCTCAGGATCGATTCCGATTTGGGTCTTTGTCCCCTTCTGCATCCTTCTCATCTCCCTTGGAAATCTTGTTTCCTTCCCCTAAATTCACCTGCAATCCTCCTCCAGCAGGTTTCCCGCCCGAAGGGGAATTTGAATTTCCTCCAGCCACTCACTCTCCTCCTCTTCTCTCCATTGCTCCAGCCACTCGCTCTCCTCCCCCTCTTAGTTATTACTAACACCCTCTCGTACCATTTTAGTTTAGGATGACAAACTCCTTTAGACCACTTTTTCATGTCCATGTTAGATCTTTAGTTATATTTGATGATGTTTTGATGTGATTAAAATATCTATTAATGATGGAGAACATTGATTCTTTGAGTATTTGAATTATATCATGATGTTAGTTAGATGATGATGATTATTTGCATATGATTATGTTATGTATATTATAGTTTTACTGACTCCATACTTGCATGTGTATGCTTGGCATGTATGTTTTATATTTCTGTCTGATGTGCCTGATATGGTAAGGGATGAAGACATAGTTACTTTTTTGTGAGCTCCACATGATCGGTTGATACCTAACATTTCCTGTTATATATATGTATGTACATTCTTGACTTTGTGATGCAAGTTTGCAAGTACTGGGCATTGACTTCCTTGGATTGTCAGGATGAATGTGCCCTATCATATTATCTCAATGATAAGAAAGGGGACATAGAACTCAGGACTAAATCCTAACCTAAGCCCTCATTTGTCCTAAAACAGTGGACAAGTATTTGGTTGAATACCTTCTCCAAATTTGTAAAGGTGACGTGAATTCGTGAACCCTTGTTTGATCATGCTTATGTTGTTGCATCTTTTTTGCATTTTGATTTGGTCAGATTTTAGTATGTATGCATGAAGGTCAATGTTATATTTTGTCATGATGTGAATAAAAGAGTAATTACAGGTTAATTATAAAGATTAAATAATTAAACCTTCTATTAATATTATAATATTAAATATATAGATATTTAATTAATAAAGATTAATTAAATACTTATATTTATTAAAAGGGATTTAATTAAAAGTCTAAAGTATAAAGTTTGAGGATTTAATTAAATATTAAGTCTAAATGGAAATTAAAAGACATATTTAATATAAATGAATTATTAATATGCTACAAATATTATTCCTTATTAAAAATAATAATATAGAATATAATTTCATTTAAAAATAATAATAATACAGTGGGTTTTAATTCTAATTAAAAATTGAGTTTTGTGGAGAATTAATTATTTAATTAAAAACAAAAAAAGAGAAGAAAAGAAAGAAAGGATATTTATTTATTTTATTTTATTATATATATATATATATATATTGGGAAAAGAAAGTAAATAAATAAATATTATTTATTTATTTAATATTAAAATAAGAAAGAGAAAGGAAATTGTATATTTCTTTCTTTTGAAGATAAATAAATAAGTAAATTGATTTTATTTGTTAAAAAAAAAGGAAAAAAAAATTATTTTATCTTTCTTCAGAGTTAATTTTTTTTAGAAAAGTTGTTCTAGAAACCCTAGTTGTGTAGTTTTTCTTTATTAGAGGATTTTTTCCATTGGAAGGGGGAAAAAGGTTTTTCAGAACACAGGTTTTAGGAGACAAGCTATAGGTTTTGCATCAGAATTTTAAAGTTAAAGAATATATTTTTAAAGCTTGGGAGTGAAGTCTTCTTTTTGATTCTTCTTCTTCTTCTTCTTCTTCATAGCAAGTCTACCTAGTGTTTTCAAGGTAGGAGTTTCTAAGTCTTTTTGCAGTTTCTGTTGGAAAAATTGTTTTCTTTGTGCTTTCTTAATTGTGATTTGGTTTTGAGTTGGAATAAGGTTCTTTGATTTCTAAAAATTTGTAGAAATGATTAGAGTGTTCTTGTAAGTTGTGTTTATGACATGTTTGATATTCTGTGAGAATTTGTCAAGAAACCCTAGGAGAGAATGATTTAAAAGGAAACATCTGTGTTGTATATCCATTAATGTTTTAGAAAGTCAAAATTTAGTTGCATAATTTATAACTATATGAAAACATCCTTTATTATGAACTATGTGTATTTTAGATACTTGTAAGTCAAGATATGGGTTTGAAAACATATATATTTTTTATTAGGTTGTGATGAATCACGGTAGGGAATAAATTTTATTTCAAGTATCATCTTCAAAATCTAAAGAAATTTTCAGATTCCCGTTTTTGTTTTATTTAAGATATATCAAAATCAGCTAGGGTTCCTTTGTACTGACAGGGTCAAATATTGACTATTATAGCGAGACTAGGCCTATTTGTGCTTGATTTTTCTATTGTAGACTGGTGAACATTCATCCATAACTTTTGAAAAATATATAATTAGGAAAATCAATTTTTGTAATATTGTAAATAAGTCTAGTATGAATGTTTTCCCTAATTTTTATGAAAATCCAATGGTTCAAAACAAAGTTATGGTCGTTTTACCAAATTGGTAACCTTTATTCCTGAACAAGGCTGCTAGAGAGATTTGATTTTTACACCATTTAGATGACCTTATATTTAGGACTGGAAATAATGAAAAATATGTGAAATTAAATTATCTTTTCATCGTTATGTTTCAGATCTGTATCATTCTGTATGAAATTATTCCATTCAAATTACTGACTATTTTACACAGAGGAATACGCAAATACTCACTGTTATAATTTAGTTAAAATTGGTATTAAATATTATTAGTTAAAAATTAATCAATTCGATAATTATTAAATAATTAATATAATTAACATAATCAATTTATAATTTAATTTTAAATTATAATTAATTAAAATTATGGGGATTTAGGAGTAAAAATTAAGTATTAATATCATTTTTAAAATGTTAAGTAAAATTTATACTTTATATTGAGACATTTGTAAACTAAATCATAACGTGTTATAACTATATTCATCAAATATATTTCACATGTGTACTCTATTTCATTGTATCTTTTGTGGGTAAATATTGTCCATTCAGGTAGGGTGTTTCCCTAAGTGGATTTTGTGTTTCAGATTTGGATTATTTATGGTTTTATACTTTTTACACTTTGGGTTTATATTATGGAAATTCATAACCATTTTGATGTCATGATTATGTATGTGTGGTTTTGAGTTCATTTGTGATGTCATGTAATTTTTTCTTGAGTCTTGATCATTATTCAATTTGACCACAAGAGGTGACGACCATTATTGTGTTGAGATTTATCTACTTGGTCACCTTGTTTCTTCTATTGTGATTGTTCTATGTTTTGGTTCTTTTTTATTATGTTTTACTCCATTTTTGGAGAGAGATTCAATTAATATTTTTGATGATCTTTGATCTTGTGATATGATGAACTATGAGAATTGATATTGGATTTATTGAGATGTCCATTATGAGATGGATAGTTTGGATCCTTGTTGAAAATGTGATGTTCTTTTTTATGCTCCAACATTTACTTTGGCTATTTTCATGACTTGATGATTAATGAGAATCCTTTTATGGTTTTTATTTTACCTTCTTGTTGGTTCTTTTGGTTGGAAAATTATGGTAGGTTATCTAAGAGAATAGAAGGGAAGTGGCTTGTAATGGGGATCGGGGCCCTAAAGTGGCTACTAGTGTAACTCATTGTAATTGGGGTAATAAGTGATATCTTAATAAATATGTTAGGAGAGAAAAATTAATAATATAATTGGGTTCCTCTCCCATGCCTTGATTTCTATTACAAGCTAAGGATGGGAGTGGTAGAAGATGCTTGATTGAGATCTAGCATAGTTGGTTTTCCTTGTCTATATGAGAGGATTACTAATACCACATAGAGTCACTTGGGGAATGGGGTCTAGAGAAGACTACCAGGGTAACTCAAGAGTGGAATTATGTGATAACACTTTCCTATATGTGTTGTAGGTTCCTACATGAGAATTTGGTACACCTGATTTGTCTCTTGATAATTTTTACTTGATAAGCTTATAACCAATTTACCATTTTATCCAATGTACCATTTGCATTAGTCTTGCTTGTTTGGATGTTTTATTTGAATGAGGATTTATTTTATTTCCTTATCATGGTGGCAGTGGTCCTTTTTGGGTTCCACATAGTCGGGTGGTAGTAATTATTTTACCATTGCGATCCGACATTCATGTTATTTCCATTGGATGACCCTTGTTGCTTCTATCTCCTTGTTCATTGCTTGGAGACTTTCATATATTTTTTATCATGTATTCTATGACATATTTTTATGTGACATATATTCAGGAGATTTATATTTGTACTTGTATTGAGTCATGACTTGATTCATTATTATTATCCCCGCAACATGTGCAGTGAAAGATGTCATATTGTATATGCCATGATGTATCATTGTATCTTATATATTGTATCTTTTCTTATATGGATATGATAAATGTATCTTGATTCCTTCTATGCCATGTGGATGCATTAATAACCTTCTTAATATGTGTTCATTACATTATGGTTAATTAAATACTTAGGAATATTTCATTGGGGATTTACAGTGAACTTAAGATATATCATGTGATCGTGTTAAAGTGGATCTTAGTAGTTTATTTAATGTAGTTAAAAGTAACTATGTCTTGGAACCCTTGGGATAGTTAACTGAGTTTATGTATGTTAGTATCATGTCTCATCATGTGTTAACATTAACATTTAGACTTATGGTTGTACTTGCTTCCGCATTTGTATTGTTAATTTATGTTTAAACATTTAAAAAAATCTATTACATCAACTTAGTGTAAAGTTAGGTTAATTTCTCATGGGTTCCCTAGTAGGGCATTACATTTATACTTCATTGGAACTATATTGGCATATCTGACATGCTATTAATTAGTTCATGATTTATAAAATATTTTTCCAATATGATTTGCAATCATAGATTTCTATAAGGCAGTGAGCCTTCCTTTGTGTTGTAGCATGTGTTGTATTTGAGCAATGTGCCTGAATGCATGTGTGTTCCCCTTTTTAATACTCCTAACAGGGTATAGTAATTTTAACAATGTACATCATCTTGTGGGTTTTATCCCCATTGCGTTTTTTCCCTTAACCGAGTTTCCACATCAAAAATATTTGTGTTATATGTTTATTTATGTATTGTGATCTTGCATTCATGTTCATCATTCATATATGAGATTAAGGATAATAAGTTGGTTAAAATTTGGAATTTTTGAGACATAATTGATTCACCCCCCCTCTAAGTTGTATGTGTTTCCTTGTTCCTAACACATGCCAAATATACCCACCCATAAAATAATAAGTAATGTGATCACATATATAGTTGGAGAAGGCTTGAGCATTGAATATTATTGATTTCCAAAACTCAAAGTGGTTGGAACTCCAATCTCATCCAATTTAATAAATATGATCCCACTCTTGTAGATTATTGTCATCAATGCCAATTTGTATGTTTTAACTACTTGATTGAGAACAACTAGATTAAATTTAAATTAATATTGTCAACATGATTTGACTGCATCTCCTAGAAAAAAATAAAAAATTCTTTGGATAAGAAAAATTTGGACATGGAAAATTTTCCATGTATCATATTTTTGCCACTTTACTAGAGCCTAAAAAATGCTCCAATAGATTCAAGAACTTCAACAAATTTTTTTCATGTCATTTGACCCTTGTTATTTGTCCTAGCTAACATCTAGGATTTTTGATGTCATCTATCTTTAATCTAATGTGGCATTTTTTTGGAACTATACTCTCATTGGAACTATTTTAGAGCTCCAATAGAAGATTGAGTTCCATCACAAACCACCCTTTATGCCATTTAAGCCTTCACATCACCATTTAAAACCTTTTTAATAGAAAATAAGAAATTTTGGAATGTCTCAACAAATAATGAAGCTCTGGTGAAATACAAATATTCTACCATTTTGGATGCCACATAGGTCATGTTGAATTTCTTTACTTTTTTTGCTTAAGTGTTGGAGCCTCAGAATGGTTCTAGCTGAATGACAAGTTCTAGCAGAATGACAACCATATTGATGTAGATGTCCATATTGGATATATTATTGGTCCCATTCAACCATTAGGACTTGAAAATATTTTTAGTAGACAAAGAAGTCCAAGTAGAAAATGCTAGCATGAACAAAGAATCCAATCAATTGTCACTAGTTGCATGGAAGTTTGATCAACCCTTTGATCAATCCTCATAGCCAGTTGTACACTTTGAAACTTGGAAGATGCCTTAATCTTGTGCAAATATGAATTAATCCATATTATTGAATCATTCTAAAGATTCCAAAAATATATGTTAGTCTAAAATTTGTGGATGGATGTGTACGTAGATAATGCAACTCAACGCTTTATCAATATGTGCAAATGCACAAATAAGCTCAATCACTGATTTGACACAAGTTGTAAGAAAGATAGAAAAATTGAATGTGAAGGGAATGCTACTAGGAACATATAAATCTACTTGACTATGCAGGACATGAACAAGCTCTGAGACTTGGGATATTTAGTGAGGGGATTGAAGGTAACTAAGAGACAAGAAGAATTAGGACCATGGGTTTACTCATGAAAACAAATGAAAATGCATAAGTTGTAACTAGGGTGATTTGTGATAACTAGTCAACACCAAAATATAATGTAGGACCAAAAAGGAAACTAAGGGTCTAGGGTTTAAGGACTTAGGGTTTTAGGAAAAACCCTACTTAAAAAAAACAAAGTCCTCTATCTTGACACAAAAAGCAACATGGTAGATGGAAAAAAGTGCTATTCCATACCAAAATAAATAACATGCATGCATAATACTATACAAAAGTGTTGCATACTAGCTAGTGAGTGGGAGAAATAAACAATAACAAAGTTAGAAATTTTAAAAATTTTGTTAACTTTTTGGCAACAAAAATGAGGATGGACGTGAGTTGTGATATTTAAATAAAAATTGTTCACTTTTACGTGCCTAATTAGTTTTAAATTTTTTGTTCTTGTACAATAATATGATTTTAATAAATCTATTAGTTTTAAAATTTATTTTTTAAAATATGTTTATGAGGCCAATATGATTTTAATAATTTTTTAAGTTTTTACCTAAGAATTTTTGCATATTAAATTTTTTTAGTGTTATTTTAATATGTTTTATATATTATAGATAACTTTGATTATGTATAATTTGTTTTTTAATTTTTATATATTAAAAAAATATATATAGAAAATATATAAATTAATATTGTATAATATAAATATGATATTACTATTTATATTAAAATTTAAAGTTATATAATTATTTTATTTTTCTTCTGCTCAATAATATTTTTCTTATACCACAAATATTTAAATCATGATGTTGTAAGGGAAATGTTGAATCGAAAAACACGACGTGTTATTCCACCATGGTGAGATGACATTGACTTATTGATTGCACAAATTCACACTTCACTCTGGTGAGCCAGAAGAAGAAAATGCAAAATATCAACATATTTTTCCATTTCACAAATAACTTTGGCGAGATAAAAGAGGGAAATGCGAAATGGTGAAAATTTTTCCATTTCGCAAAGATGCATTTTTTTCCCTTGTGAAATTAAAAAATTGGAAAAATGTGACATGTTGGCCTACTCGGGAAGATAACATGATGTATTGTCCCTGATAGAGTTTTAGCCCATGATGAAGATTGGTGTAGGAGCACCCGATCCAATAAGTATAAGGTCATGTAATGATCCATTTTGTTTGTATAAGGTTGGTTAATCCATGTAATTTGGCCATTAGAGCCACCAAAATTTAATGAGATGCACTAAAAGTGCCAAAATGATGTAATAGGGTTAGAAGCATAGGTTTTGTTTAAGTCGGAACAAGGTAAGAAAGGTTTACACAAGGAAGTTATAGGTTGGCACAAAAATTTACCGGTCGGCACAAGGAAGGAAGTTATCGGTAACTGAAAGTAGTTGGTTGATCCCCGAGAGGTAGTAATAACTACGTAACTGTCTGGATTGCTTAAAAAGCTCGAGCATGGTCAAAAAAAGAAGAGGAAGAATAATAGGAAGTCAATGGTGGATAGTTGGAGGAGGTTCCAAAGTTGAATCAATCACACCTTTGACTGTCACCATGGTTTTGTAGAAATGGTGAACAGTCACGTGTTTGGATACAACCAAGTTTTTGTTGAAGAATGTAAAAAGAATGGGATTGTCTGTTCCCATCAAGCACTTTATGTAATCTATCCATACTTTAATTGAAGAGTTTTTATTTTTTTGAGCCATGGGTTTCCTATAGTTGGAAATTTATTTTGATCATCAAGTTTGAATGAAGTCAGAACCTATTCATAAGTTTAGGTTAATGGATTAATCTTTATTTTGAATACGCTCCTAACAAAGTAAGTTTTGAGTTGCATTTGGGAGTTAAGAATTTTTTGTAGAACATCAGTAAAAGGAGAATTGGCTAAGAATTATAAGTGTTGAGTTGTAGTTATTTCTGAGTGCCAATGAGTGCTGAGCTGTCTAGTGTTGGCCGAGTAAACCACAATATGCTGAGTGACAGTAAATGCCAAGTAAACTAGTCTTGGTTTATGTGTTTGGAATGGATTGTTTAAAGGATTTGTCTTAAGGTGTATATTTTTTTATGTACATCCCCATCCTTAAAGGAAATTAGTGTGTTTTTTGGGGAAAGATAAAACTACCATGGAAGCCTCTGCATCATTTGGTATCAAAGCTTAGCAAAATATCAGGGCTGAGAAAGAGATTTGGTAATTGATTCTTGTTGTTGAAGTTTCATGGTTGCAGGTGCACGTTCACTCTCTGTAGATGGGTGGACATAGAGGTATACCAAGAGGATCATAGGAGATGATCTAGGGTCAAAGAAGATGGTCTAGTTGGTTTCCAAAAGACCTAGGGAGAGAGGCAGAGAAAGGACTCATGGGTGAGGCAAGGTTGTTGGTTTGTGATGCAACATTGAGAGAGTGGACATATGTTTGGCGAAGCACCTTGGAAAGAATCCATATGAATTCCATTAATGGGAGTCTCAGTTTGAAGACATGGTACACTAAAGATATCATGTAGAATAATAATTTGAGAAGGAAAAAACACAGATGAAGCCAAAGTTGAAGATGAAATTTGCAATCCAAATTTTTGCAAGTTATTGCATCCACATTTCCAAGGTGCTTGGAAAATTTTCAAGGTCTGTAGTATGGTGTAGGAGCACCTGATCCAAGAAGTATAAGGTCATGTAATGATCCATTTTTTTTTGTACAAGATCAGTTAATCCATGTAATTTGGCAATTAGAGCCACCAAAATGTAATAAGATGCTCTAAAAGTGCCAAAATGATGTAATAGGGTTAGAAGCACATGTTTTGTTTAAGTCTCCACAAGCTATGAAAGGTTGGCACAAGGAATTTATAGGTTGGCACAAAAAGTTACCGGTTAGCACAAGGAAGGTAGTTACCAGTAACCGAAAGCAGTTGGTTGATCCCCGAGAGATAGTTATAATCATGTAACTATCTAGATTGCTTATAAAAGCTTGAGGATGGTTGAACAAAGAAGATGAAGAATAATAGGAAGTAAATAGTGGATATTTGGAGGAGGTTCAGAAGTTGAATCTATCACACCTTTGACTGTCACCATGGTTCTGTAGAAATGGTGAATAGTCACGTGTTTGGATACAACCAAGTTTTGGTTGAATAATGTAAAAATAATGAGATTGTCTGTTACCATCAAACACTTTATGTAATGTATCCATACTTTAATTGAAGAGTTTTATTTTGTTCAGCCATGGGTTTCCTATAGTTGGAAATTGATTTTGATCATCAGGTTTGAATGAAGTCAAAACCTATTCATAATTTTAGGTTAATGGATTAATATTTATTTTGAATATGCTCCTAACAAAGTAAGTTTTGAGTTGGATCTGGGAGTTAAGACTTTTTGTAGAATGTCGGTAAAAGGAGAATTGGCCGAGTAGTATAAGTGTTGAGTTGCAGTTATTGTCGAGATCTAGTGAGTTGTGAGCTATCTAGTGTTGGCTGAGTAAACTAGTATATGCCGAGTGATAGTAAATGCTGAGTAAACTAGTATTGGTTTATGTGTTTGGAATTGATTTTTTAAAGGATTTTTCTTAAGGTGTAGAGTCTTTCATGTAAATCCCCATCCTTAAAGGAAATCAGTGTGTGTTTTGGGGAAAGATAAACCTACCATGGAAGCCTCTACATCAACAAAAATATCAAATGCATGGACTCGTAGGGATATAGGCCTCAATTGCACGTGCACAACTGTGTGTTCCTTGTATTATTCATTTGATATTCTTATTTGGAACATGAACTAAACACCTGGTTAATCTTTAAATCCCTACCTTTTCAATCTATATTGAACCAAATTTATCATAGGTAGATTGATTGAAGTGTTTTCTTGTGGAGACCTTGTTAAAATCATTCGAGAATATACAATTTTTTTGTGTAGCTTTTTAAAGGTTAGAAAACATGTGTATTTGTGATTTCTATGCTTGATGATACATGATGTCAAAAGAAAACAACATCCTTCAAAAGATACAAAGTTCATAAAAATTCTCATTCTTCTTAAAAGGATACCATTTCAACAAAGATTCAAAACTCATTTTCATGCCAATTTTGACAAGATTCCATCATATCAAATTGTCTTTACAAGAAGATGGAACCTTGCATAAGGAATTAGTATCCTATCTTCAAGAGATCAAACCTTCTCAATAAGCTAAACAAGAACATCAAGACAATCACATCATGGCTAAAAACAATTGATCTAGATATCATAATCATGACAACAAAGAAGAAGAGATTCTCATGGAAACCCTCACAAAGAAAATTCAATATTTGCAATCAAAAATACAAGAAAAGGATACATCATCCAACAAGTCCTCTTTAAGATTAATCTTTCCTTTGCTCTATGATCATGAGACATCCATATATTCATCTTCTTCAAACAAAAAGGTTACTTCACAATCTCACATTAATTTCATCTTTGATCAAGAATAACATCATGACCATACTAAAATTGATCAAGAACATATTAATGGAAACCCAATATTTAATCACTAACCTATTTCACAATCTCAAGAGAATCTAATCTTTGATCAAGAAAATAATGAGGAATTTGTCCTATCTCAACAATCCTCATCACATGACAACATCAAATCATATCATCATGATTTTGAATCTCAAATCTCTTCGTTCAACATGAGAACATATAAGGATCAATACAACAAGTCCTCATTAAGAACAATCTTTCCTTTTCTCTATGATCATGAGCCATCCATACCTCCTTTTTCTTCAAACAAAGAGGCATCTAATTACAAAAAAACACATCTTTGATCAATAACAACTTTATGACCATCCTATCTTTGATCAATAGAATTAAGAGGACATTACATAAGATTCTATTGAAATTATTTTCTGTCAATCATATGAAAACAAAAAAATAGATCATCATGATCTTTAATCCAACATCCCTTTGACAAATACAAGTGAATTTAAATATCCATTAGATATATAATTTACTCCTTTGGTACAATCTTATGAATAAAAATTATAAAAAATCCTTGAGAACAATCTCATCACATTTCCTCAAGTCACTTAATATGGATTTTCATTTTTAAGCAATTATTGTGCATACCATCGATATAATAGACATAAAACTTCAAATTGCGTGGAATTTAAGCATAAAATACAAGATCTCATTGATGTTGACATAATTGAAGTGCACAATCCTAATAAATAATCTAATAAGGAACACGATAGTAATCTTAAGAAAGATTTAAACCATAAACCTATCTCTAGTAATGGTCCTCATGCAAACCCTAATTCTTCCATCGTTCCTCCATCCCCTAAAGCATCAAAACTAGTCAAAACCCCTTCATTAAAAAATGAGCCTAAGGATGATAATTTTCATGTTGACTATGTATACCCACAAGGGTTACCTCTAAAAGAGATCCAAGCTAGCTTGCATCACTCTGCAAGTCTTTTTCATACTTTAAATATCTTAGACCCCAAGCTTTCATGTGCTTCAATGTTTATAATGCCTATTCAAAATGATCCTCTATTAGCCCTTCAAGGATCTTGGTTCAGGAGAACCTCATCATAGGTCATTTGAAGACAAGATGATGTCCAGAGCCAAAGATGTACTTGGAGGTCCTATGATGGTCAATTATGACATTTTGAAGCCAATCATGGTTTTTGATTGTAATTAGGTTGATGTAAAGGGTAATTTTCCTAATGGTCCTAATAGGACCATAGGACCAAAGAGTGGATTTCTTAGACCTAGGATTGGGAAGGGTCGTAGGGTTATTTAGGCCTATTGAGAAAGGCATATGGATACTTTAGGGTTCATTATAAATAGGGGGAGTTAGATTTAGGTGTTTAATAAGAGTTTTTAATTAAATTATTCAAACTCCAATGACTAGTGCCAATTTGGAGGGAAATGGAAAATCTTGATTAATTAGTGTTTGTAAAGACATCCACCTACCATGAATAGGTTCAGAAAGGTGGTTATGAGTTTTTAAAGCTTGGAAAAGCATTGTCTTAAATAGAGTATGGTCTGTATAGAATAAAAATTCTGGAAATGCAAAGCACATTTGATTATTTTGCAAATTTTGATTTATTTTGTCTCAATTTTGGGGGTTAGTTTTGTATTTTGAGTTGATTATTGATGAAGTAGGATTGAAATTAATTTATACATGAGAATTTGAAGTACCGTGATCATTTACATATCTGTTAATTTTATTTTGCATTGACTATTTCAAAACAAAGAGTAAATTTTGATTGTTTGGAAGGCTTTAACCATGTTTGGAGTCATTCTATGATTGTAGGATTTTGATTCTCATAGAATGAACTCCATGTTATATTTTTAAGATTTTACTAACACTTTGGATGTAGAAGATTTTTATAAGTTTGTGTACACTGTTGAAGAGAGCAAGTTAAGGGCACACAATTGATGCCTAAGGTATATTAGTGGGATTTCTACCTTAAGTAGAGGGAATTTTTATTTGAAATAGTAAAATTCCATGTCAAATACATGGTTTAGAAACTTAGTTTGGGTTCTAGAAGTGAGAGGAAGGGTATGAACTAGGAGGCCCTAGTTTTTAGTGCATTTTGGAGAGGGTTTGGTGGATCCACCATAAGGAAAAGTCATATAAGAAAAATAGTACTATAATATATTTATTTAGGTCATAACTCAAGGCTGTTAAATATTTTAGGGTCAGGGGTTGAGTCCTATTAGTAGCTACTTTGAAAATGGAGGACTAATTAGGGCTTTGGGCTAGCGGAGATAGTAGTATTTGGGGTTCACTTTCCAAAACAAGAATATCTAAATATGACATATGCTATGGAAAAGGATAATGGGTATCTGAATCTATAATTTTTTTTGGGGTTGTTTTGGGAAAAGAAAAAGTTATCTTGACTATACTCGGTGTTGAGGGCTACTATACTAGGAGGCCTAGAAGTGGAGTTGCCTAAGAGATCTTGGTGAAAGGCTTTACAAAAAATTGGAGAATAGTTAGTTAAGAATAATGATCCATTATAAACCCTTAGGAACATTGGATGAGTGGTTGAAGTCATATTGGCAAGTTTGAAATATTTAGGTACACTTGGACACTTGGAGTCATTTGGAGAAGATCACCGTTTTGTGAAGGCAAACATAAAAAGGTTCAAAGAAAACATAAATTGGTATTAAATAAAACTACTATATCTTAGAATGGTTAATTAGTTAGTAATGAAATAGATAAAGGCTCTAAAGAATCAGATGGCTAGGGAAATAGAATAGTTGAGGAAAGCTCTTTAACAAGAGAAGAGAGAGAAGAGGGAACTTGAGGTAGGAAAAGAAAGGGAAGAAAGATAGATGATAAGGGAGAGATTAAATTTTTTAGAAAGGATTGAAATATTGGAGAAAGAAAAAGGAGAACCTAGGAGATAATAGGTTCATGAAGAGAACAATTAGGGAGAAGAGGAGTATAGTGAAAGACAAGCACATTGAGGGCATAGAGAAGAAGATGACCCTAAGGAGAGAAGGTTTGTGATGTTGATTAAGGAAATGCAAGGAACTGTTGGAAGAAACAATGTGGATTTTCTACTATATCAGAGAAATATGTAGTGAAGAAGTGCTTGGATTGATAGAGGCACTTGAAAACTACTTTGAATTGGAGGATGTGGAATAAGATAAGAAGGTGAAGTTGGATAAACCTAGGTTGAGGGGAAAAACCATTACATGGTGGACAAGAATTCAAACTAAAAGGATGAATAGAGGATTGGAAAAGATTACAAAATGGGAGAGGATGAAGGATATGGTGAAAGGATAATTCTTACCAGATGTCTTCACCATTCAGACAAAAAGAATGAGAAAATTTTTGTAGCAAAGAGACTTGGATGTGATGAAGTACACAGAACCATTTCACAAGTTGAGCATACGGGGAGGAATGGAAGATGAAGAAGAGAAGGTGGCTAGGTAATGCAATGGCCTTGGATTCAATATACAAGATGAGATAGGTTTCAATATACCTAGAACCCTTGGAGAATGTTTTAAACTTGTTGTAAGGATGAGACACTTCACCAGAGGTACATCAGTGATGAAGTTCTTGGATGTATAGAGGCACTTGAAACCACTTTGAAATGGAGGATGCAGATGAAGACAAGAAGGTGAATTTGGATAAAGATAGGTTGAGAGGAACAACCCTTACATGGTGGAAAACCATTCAAAATAAAAGGATGGCTAAAGGATTGGACAAGACTACAAGATGAGAGAGGATGAAGACTATGGTGAAAGGACAATTCCTACCAAATGAATGAACACCATTTAGACAAAAATAATGTGACAAAATTGAAGAAAAGAGACTTAGATATGATGAAATACATGGAATAATTTCACAATTTGAGCATAAGGGGAGGAGTGGAAGATGAAGAAGAAAGGGTGGATAGGTAAGTCAATGGCCTTAGATTCAATATACAAGATGATATAGGTCTGAATATACCTAGAACCCTTGGAAAATGTTTTCAACTTGATGTAAGGGTAGAGGAGAAGTTGAAGAGGAAATAAGAAAGGCAAGGAAACAATAGAGGAGGAGGATAATTTAGAGGTAGAGGAGGAAGATCAAATCAGGGAACACACTCATGGGATGAGAAAGATAAGGGATCTAATTCAGAAAAAATAGGAGAACATGGGTATAGAGGAGGAGGAGGATTATATGGAGTAGGTAGAGGCACATTTACAAGTAGATTATTCAATTATAATGAAGTGGGACACACATCCTTCAAGTGACCTAGGAATGATTATAATAGGGGTACATAAAGGAAGGTGACATTGACAAAAGAAAGAGATAGAGACGAGGAAGATGAACAACAAGGGGAAGAAAGAAGGAGAGACTTGGCATATACAAAATTTGGGGAGCATCTTATGCTGAGGAGAGAAGAACCAATGCAGTAGGTACCAAAAGTATCCATCTTAATAACCAACTGCATGATTCATGGTAAGGTTTGAAAATTGATCATTTATTATAGTTATTTTGCTAACCTTGTTTCATATGATATGGTGCAAAAGTTAGGATTGAAATCTTTTATCCACCCTAATCCTTATTATGCTACTTGGGTGAGTGAAGAAAAAAGTATTGTGATGAGGGAAAGGGCATATGTAGATTTTTTAGATGAGGCTTATCATGATAAGATTTTGTGTGATGTTATCCCTATGTCATGTGGCCATATTATTTTGGGAAGACCATGGCAATAATTGAGGAGAAAAATCCATGAAAGATATGCAAACACTAATACAAAGAACAAGGGTGATGAAAATTACAAACTCATGCCTTTACCTATTGATGCCAGAGGAGAAAATAATGTTATTTGTTTTGGGGATAAAATGGACATGAGTATGCAAGTTTGGAAGAAGGATGATACAAGTCAGAGAAATGAGGACAAGCAACAATAAGGACTAGTTATGATAGTGGGACAGGATAGTCCTAAAGGAAAGATTGGTTTGAGTCAAAGAAGAATCAAGATTGGCACAATTGATTTCCCTATAAGGGTATAGAGTAGAGTGGAGGATAAAAAATCATTGGTATATTATTGGAAAGGTCCAAGGGAATTGGAGTGGAAATGGAACAAGTGAATTCCTTTCCTTTCCCTTTCCATTCCAGCTTTTTGGCAAAGAACATAAAATTAAGAGAACCCTAACCTCTTCATCGAATGAAATTTGTATGGATGAGAATTGACTAGTGACTGTATTAAATTCATTTGAATGATCCACTATAGATCCTCCCTCACCCATTTTCATATTAAACAAATGCTTCATAATAAATACCTTATTCGAAGCTGAGGTTTTCTCGTATAACTTAGCCAATGTCTCCATCATCTCTACAGTCATTTTTACCTTTGATATGTTGAATGTTACAGATAGTGCAAGGCACAATCAAATAGATCCTAGTTCCTTCCTATCCAAGATCTCCCAGTCCTCTTTTGTCATAGTTCCTTATTTCTTGGTTTTTCCTTCTAATGGCTTCTATAGATCCCTTTGATACAGATAATCTTCCATCTACATTTTCCATAACTAAAAATTTTGGCCATTGAATTTTTCAATCTTGAATTTGGAATCCTTCATTGCTCCCACTCAAATCTAAAAGTCTTGTCAATATACAACAACAAACCTTTCTCTGATACAAATTGTTATGGTTTGAAAAATCCAGAACAATATAAGAATAAACAGTTATATGCAGAAACAAAAGAAGAAAAAAATTGAACACAAATAACACATAGATTTAATGTGGTTCACCCAAAACCTAGGCTATGTCCACCTACATAGTCATCAAACCTTTCTTATTATCTAGCAAAATAGTACACCAACATTACAATGCATTATGCATCTTAGCCACTTATAACATTTCATTTTAGGGTAACCTCTAAAATTGACCATTTTAGGGTTTTACAATGTCAGTCTTCTTTTTCCTGAAAAAGCAAATCTTTTTCCCAAGAAAAACACAAACAAATTTACTAGATAAGAAGTCCCCATAATATCAACACCCACTACATGATCAATCACCACAATATAAAAAAAGTAGAAGGAACACTTGCTTCCTGATTCAAAGGTACATGATTATTTGAACTACCTCTTATAGTGTTTCAATATTGGAAGGGGTTAGGATCTCCCTTAATGATGATCTCTGCTCCTTTGTAGGGAAATTTGATATAATGGTGATAAGTTTAAGGGACCGCTTGCATTTTGTGTATCAATGGCCTTCTGAGAAACATGTTATATCCTAATTTAAGGTCTAGGATTTGAA
Organism: Thuja plicata; assembly: GCA_018584345.1. Classification (NCBI taxonomy): domain Eukaryota; kingdom Viridiplantae; phylum Streptophyta; class Pinopsida; order Cupressales; family Cupressaceae; genus Thuja; species Thuja plicata. The sequence continues at coordinate 736,829 of MU225240.1, read as the reverse complement.
ATGGACTTCTCTTAATGACAAGCCCTATCTTGACTGGTACAGTGAGGATACCTTTTTATGACCTTTCTTCCTCATCATACGCCATGATATTGATCCTAATGGTGAGATCAATGCTGGATTCTAATTATCCCAAGGTTTTTATCACTTTAAGAGTACATATGTTCAACCCAACCCCACCATAAATGAGGACTCTTCGGATCATTTGTTTATGCACTTGGATAAGAAGATGCATGGGATCATTGTGTAGAGGCTTGTGCAGTGATACATCATGGTCTATAAATGTGGCATGCTTATTGGAAGAAATATAGTTGACCATAGTTTGGAAATTCTTTGGAGTTATGTCCCATGGGACTGCTGCATTTTTAAGGGCTTGGTTTCTTATGTTGTGGGGATATGCACAAAAGTTCAAACATGGAGATTTGAGTAGGTGTGTGCTTTAGTTGATCCACCAAGATGGATTGTGGATTGGAAGCTATTGTGAGATTAGTCAGGATTAGTTAGGGTAGCTGAGGTGGAAGGCATTCCTTGCAAAACAACCTTGGAACATTGTTTTGTGACAGTGCATTTGGCATTGGTATCTCTGATAATGATTGTAGCAACTTGGCTCTTTGAAGGATTTATGCTATTTATAGTTCTATCAAAGTTGGAGTAGGTATATTTTACATGCTTGGATTGTCCACTAGACATAGAGGCTTTCCCTTTATTATGGTCATGAAACGTATCATTGAAGATAGTGTGATATGTTAAACCCTTGGATTGGGTATTTTTGACATCAATTATCACTTGGTCAATTAGGTCTTGTATAGCATTTTTCATTCAATTGTAGTTTGATGTATTGTTTCCTTTGACTCAGTGATACTCACAAGAGTTGTTATCATTGCACAACTTGGGTTTCATAGCACCATGTTCGTACTCTCTGATTTTTGGTAGAGTGATATTATTGGTTTGAATCAAATTTTTTAGTGATAATTCTATCTACTCTCCTAATCATGTGTACTCATGTTTAGGAAAAGGAAACCTTTGTGGGAATTATGTGCTGGGTTGGTTGTGGTACATAGCTACTACTTGAGCAATGGTTGTTTAAATCTGAGTATTTTTCTTCTGAGTTTGTATCATGGGTGTTTGATTCATCATGGGTGCTCCTTGTAATGAAACCTTGGGTTGAGTATAATTGACTATTTTGACATCAATGACATCATCATTGGTGACATTTTTTTTATTCCACCATTGGGCCTTATCCATTGAATTCTTGTTTATGTTCATTTTGGTAGGATGTGCAAGGATTCCTTTCTTAACCAAGTTTTTCTCAGATCAAACTCCTTGTTCTATAAGTTGTTTGAAATTTGGAGTGAGCTGGAGCTCTTTTGTAAATGATATGTATGGGATCAAATTTTCAATGAACATAACTATTAGGTCTTGTTTGGGCACATCATATGTTTTTCTATTTTTAGTGTTTCTCAATCTTTGTAAGAATTTAACAAAGGATTCACCATCTTTTTTCTTAATGTCACAAAGGTCCTTGATGCTAACCTTGCATTCTATGTTGTGATGGAAGTGAGAAATAAAATTTTCGTCTAATTCTCCCCAAGATTGAATACCACATGGGAAGTGAGAGAACCATTCCATTGCTAGTCCGGATAGACTTTTTGGAAACAATTTCATTAGGTACATTTCATCATGTGTGACTTTAATGAAGCTAAAAAATAATTCCATGATGTGTTCCATGGGGTTGGTGTTGCCTCTGTATTTATTAAATTTAGGGACCAAGAAGTGTGTGGGAAATGATGACATGTGCAACGAGTGATCAAATGGGCATGGGTATAAGTCATCTACTGTGTAAGACTTGGTTTGTCCCTGATTTTTTATGTCCATCATTTACATTTATAGATTATGCACTTGTTGTATCAGCATGTCTGTTGGAGATTGATGAACATTCCCAACATTGAATCTCTGTGTCGTGGTTGGTATAAGGCTTTGCCTTTGAGTTCCTTGTATTGGGACATATGATCTCCTTGGGATTTAGTATTGATTTCCCAGTGTGTGATTTTGATATTGTCATATCAGATTGGTCCAAGGTTTCTATTGTTGTTGTTGTTGGGATCCCTATTGGAATAAAGGTGTGGCCTTTGGTGAACATTGATTGAACTTTAGACCTACACAGATTGATCCGTGTTGTTGGGAAGTATTAAATCCAAAGCTAGTAAGGATAGACTAGAGTGTCTAAGTATCTACAAATGGGTTATTTATCATTTGAGGAATTGATGATATAGCTTGAGTGCTTGATGTGAAAGGGCATGAGGCATATGCTTGAGATAAATTGGTAACCATGGGTGCACTTAGTTGGGAGCCCATCGTGTTTTGAGTGGATGATGTACTAGCTTGATTGGTTGAGCTAGTTTGGGTAGACATAGTCTATGCTAATGTCATGGTTGTTGATGATGGCATAAACAAGACTTGAGACACCACAAGATTCATTTGAGATTTTTGAGTTGTTCTTTGTCTTTCTAGTGGGTTTTTTAGGCCATATCATTCATACATTGAATTCAGTGGGGAGATTGACTCCCTTTTTATCAACATAGCTAGAAATATTTTAGGGTTTATTTCTACAATAATATTGACCACTTGTGTGGAGTAAGAATCTTTATCTGTGTCTTCAAGATCTTCCTCTATGATGTCTTGAAACATAGTTAGTCTTTGGGAACCATGAGGAATTGTACACACATTTTCAATGTATAGATCAGGATCAGTGGTTTTGAATGGGTTGTCCTATTGCTCCTTTTCCCATGGGGGAAACTAGTTAATGTAGGATTCATCTGGTTGGGTTCTAGCCTTTGACCTAGTATAAGGTACCCCATAAGGTGTGAAAGCCATGGTGTTATCTAGGTTTTTAACTAAAATGAGTGATATAAAGAAAACAAAAGGGATAACCTCTCAAAGAGGGTTCGAGTACCTATTTTGACAAGGGTAATTCTAAGAAAAAATTTGCATTTCTCTTGATCTCAGAGATTGGTTATGTAAGATATTGATTTTGACTTTTTCCTTAGTTGAGGCAAAATTACTGATAAATATTGATGAAGCTCAGATAATGGGATCAAGACAGTCTAATCTAAACTTTTGAATTATCAATGGTAAACAATAGCCAAATTGACAAAGAGGGATGATCCTAGATGTTTTGAGATTCACACTAATTCTTCATTATATCATTAGATATGTACACTAAACTTTCAAATGAAATGGGGAATCTTTTCTAAGGTTTCATATTGATAGAATGAGTATTTTGATAGAGGAATCCAATTTGTCTTGAAAGAATAAAAGAACAGGTCTATAGGTCGATTGTAGCAGAATTCCACCGATTGCAATAGAATAAAAGGTCAATTGCGGTAAAATTTCAGCAATTGCTGGAATAAAGGGATCAATTACATAAATAAAGGACTTAATTGTAGTAATCTTTTGTCAATTATAGGCAAACTTCCATCGATTGGGGCAACATGTGATATTATTGAAAAATGATTGCAGTTTGGGATTCTATATGATAAAATGATCTTTTTGGAACAATGATTTGATTATGGAACAAAATTTGGTTGACACCCTAGACTTTTAACACATTTGACTTGTTTTGACAGTGTGATATTTTGGTTTTCATTTTGAGAATTGATCACGCAAGCAAGCACAATAGACAAAGTGATTTGAAGATCCAAGAATAAAACAAAGTATGCTCCACAAATTTTCCAAATTGCAAGGTTTTCATGTGGTTGAAACATAGATAATCAGATTAATCTATGATCAATTGGCTTCAAGATGCAATATTACAGGCCCAATTATTTTGATGTTCATAAGCTCACACATCAATTTTCACGCTACTAGGACACAAAGTGTTGGATGATATCATTTTTGGGTACCGATCGTACTGTTGATATTCATGTTTTGTCAGTAATGTCAACATATGTTTCTATGGAGAGAACAGACTGGTTACTTGACTAGAAGAAGTGTACAAACACTGTATGACTGTTATAGAATGATCAAAGTTGGTTATATGAAGAATGATGTGTGTTGAACTTATTCCTAAGGTCGCTTGGATTTATGTTACATATTGTGGCTATTATAGTTGATTTGGTGAAGAGTAGTTTCTGGACTATAACTGTGATGCTTAACATAGCAGGTCTTTGTGTTTCGGGTATATCTTATTGGCAAAGATATTTTAGGTTATGAAAGCTTACTAGAGGAGTGTGGACATACTTTGGAATATTGGGTTGTGTTCTATTGGCATGAGCATTCTGGTGACATTAGCTATGGCATGTATTCCAAAGGAGACCTATTTGGTGGCTGACTTCAGACATGTAGCGTGTAATATGAATTGTGAGTGTGGATCTGGATCTAGAAGTATAACTGATGGATTGTAAATGATGTTTACTTGTTATAGGTATCGTGTGTATCTTAGAAAGGGGTTATATAATTATTTGTATATTTTGAAAGCCTAATTGGTCGACATAATTAATTATTTGTGTATTGGGAAAGCTTAATTGGCCGACCTAATGAATTATTGTAATAGGGTATATACGAGTGAAGTTTTCTTTTGGAAAGATGTGGTAGTGGAAGAGAATTGAAAGCTGCGAGGATTTTTTGCTACTGGATGTAGAGAAGAGTTTGTAATAAGAATACCTCATTGGAACTGACCAAGCAAAGCTAGTTGCTATTAGATAGTCCACTGGATTATATATTCCTATATACACTTGTTCAGATTATGATTCCTTGAGGGTGGATTTAACCGTCTTTGGGAAGTGTTCCTGGGTAGTGAGCCTACTACTTTTCTTAACTCCTAATAGGGTCTGTCTCCTAATAGGTACTATGTACTATAATGTTATAATAAGCTCCTAACATAGCTAAATCTTTTAACAAGAATACTATACTCTCAGTACATTATTTATGGGTGCTAATTCTCATCAGGGTTTTACCTTTAATAGGGTTTCCTCGACAATAAGCATTGTGTTATTGCATTTGCATTTATTGTGTTATCATTTGCATTATAGTTTTGGTTTATAAATTTTAAAGTTTAATAATCTGTATCAAAACTGTTTCACTCCCCCTCCTCTCAGTTGTCTTGTGGATTGTTATTCCTAATAATCGGTATTAGAGCTACTGGTCCTTAGAGAGAAATCTTAATAGCTTGAGGTGATCCCAAAGATGTCTTACTATCAGAAGGATAGTCAATAATTTGATCCTAAAAACTTTGACAATTGGAAGAACAAGATGAGAACACATTTGTTATGTTTGGGACTTGACTACTGGATGATAACATAGAAGAATGAGAAGGTAGATACTAAGGATGAACTAGAGAAGGATACTAAAGATGAAAATAAGTTATTTTCATGTAATATGGTTGCAAGGGAATCATTGATTAGTGCACTTTCTAAAGCTGGATTCACAGAAGTAAAAGAATTGGATTCTGCACATGAGATATGGACAAGATTGGAAGCACTATATATAGGAGATATATTTAAAAAATAGGAAAAGATATAGAACAGGAAGACAAAGATGGAGTCACTGAAGATGAGAGAAGATGAGAACATTAGGGTGTATAGACAAAGAGTTACTAAAGTGGTTACTGACATTAGAAAATCTAGAGGTACTTACAGCGAGGAAGAGGTGATTGCAAAGATACTCAAATATTTGATGCCTACTTATAGAACCAAAGTACAAGCTATAGAGGAGATTATACCTTTGACACAAAAATTCACTACAGAGATGTTGATTGGAAAGCTAACTACTTTTGAGACCACATAATTTTGAGATACTTTACCTAAATTTGAGTCAACATTCAAGGCAACTGTGCATAAGATCAAAAAGACCTTATCTAAAATTACAAACACCAATAATTATGACCTAAGAGAAGAGCTTCAAGAATATGCTAAGGACTGGGAACAAATACATGAGGAAGAAATAAAGCTAGATGAAGTGGTAGTATTGATCTCTAGAAGAGAGAAGATAGGTAAGGGTAAATTTTAAGGCAAATTACCTTTGAAATGTTTTTCATGTAACAAGATTGGTCATTTTGCATCTAGATGTCCTACAAGGGTTCCTAAGCACAAACCTAAGTTTTAAAAATCTAAGTATCCTAAAGAAAAGGAATGTTATTATGCTAGTGAGGGTATTTTTGATGATGATGGTGACTATGATGAAACCGGATTTATTTCTATAAAGGATGATGAACCTGTACATGAGGAAAAATACTTTGTATCTCCTGTTGAAAAGAAATCTGAATGGGTTATAGACAGTGGTTGTTCACATCATATGACTGGAGATAAAAACAAATTTGTGAGTTTGAAAAGATATGATGGTGCTATTGTTAGATTTGGTGATAATACCCTAAACTTATCATTGGATTTGGATCTATTTCTCTGGATGGAAAGACTAATACTAACAATGTATTACTTGTTGATGGACTTAAGCATAATTTGTTGAGTGTTGGACAGTTAGTGAACATAGGTTATCATTTCAAATTCATTAATGAGAAATTATATATCAGAAGTAAATCAGGAGGTTTGATCGCATCTGGTACTAAATCTATAGGTAATGTATTTGAATCGAATACATCTGAAGCTACTTGTTTTATTGTGAAGATTGATGATAGTTGGCTATGGCATAGAAGATTTTGTCATGTTAACTTTGATAACATTGTGAAGGAAAGTATGACTAATGTTGTGAGAGATCTACCTAAGATTGTAAAGCCATCTAACACTATGTGTAGAGAGTGTGTTATGGGGAAGCAGACTAGAACAAGTTTTAAAATCAAATCTTATTCAGAAAAAGGGAAGTTGGATCTGGTGCATACAGATCTATGTGGTCCTACAAGAACAAGATCATATTATGGTGAAAGGTAATTTATACTTTAAATATTGATGAATTTTCTAGAATGATGTGGGTCACATATTTGAGAGAGAAATATGAAGCATTTGAGAAATTCAAGTTATTTAAAGAAAAAGTTGAGAATGAATCTAGTTTGAAGATAAAATGTTTGAGATGAGATAGAGGTGGAGAGTTTACATCAGACTTATTTAATACCTACTATGAAGAACATGGAATATATAAACAAACATCAGCTCCTATAACTCCACAATAGAATGAGATTGCAGAGTGAAGAAACATAACTATATTAGATGCTGCTAGGACTATGCTGCTGGAAGGAAATGTGTCACATGTTCATTGGAGAGAAACAGTTGGTACTACTATGTACACCTTGAACATAATTCATATCAGAGAAGATACAAGTAAGACTCCTTATGAATTATGGTTTGATCATTCACATACTGTAAAATATTTTAGAATATTTGGAAGTAAATGTTATATCAAAATAAATGATGAGATAGGGAAGTTTGATGCTAGAAGTGATGAAGGCATTTTTCTTGGTTATTATACTAAGAGTAAAGCATATAAATGTTTCAATCTGAGATTGAGGAAGTTGATTGAAAGTGCCAATGTGAGGATAGATGAAAAGTTTCAGATTTAGGAAAGAATGTATGAATGTGGTCGGACTACAGAGATGAAAGAGGTCACTGCTGAACCTGAAGAACCTTTGATGATTGAAAATGAAATTAAAGATGAAGTGACTAAAGTTACTGAGACTCCAAAGAATTTGAGGTATGTTAAGAAGAACCATCCTGAAGATCAAATTATTGGTGATGCAAATAAAGGTATGATGACTAGAGCTAGAACTAGAGATCAATTTTTTTTATTTCTCAAGTTGAGCCGAAGACTACTGATGAAGCATGTAGAGATGAATCTTGAACTAAAGATATGGAAGAAGAATTTGAACATATAAAGAAAAACAATACTTGGGAATTGGTCTCAAGGCCTAAGAAAAAAAATGTGATAGGTACAAAATGGGTTTTCAGAAATAAAATGGATGGGGAAGGAACAATGGTAAGAAACAAGGCCAGATTGGTATGTAAAGGCTACTCACAACAAGAAGGCATAGACTATGAAGAAATTTTTTCTCATGTTGCTAGATTGGAAGCTGTGAGATTATTTATTGCTTATGCTACACATAAAGACTTTAAAGTATATCAGATGGATGTGAAATCAACATTCTTGAATGGAGATCTAGAAGAAGAATTTTACATTGAGAAACCTGGTGGTTTTCCTTTGACAGAGGATGAAGACATGCTTTGTAAGCTGAAGAAAGCACTGTATGGACTGAAACAAGCACCTAGAACATGGTATGCAAGACTAGACAAGTATCTACTTCATCTTGGTTTTAGAAAAGGTAATGCAGAAAATAATTTATATTTAAGAATTGATGAAGATGGAATCTTAATCATAGAATTTTTTGTTGATGATATCATTTTTGGAGGCAATGATAAGATGAGTAAGAAATTCTCTAAAGAAATGGAAAATGAATTTGAGATGTCAATGATTGGTGAAATGAAATTCTTTCTTGGTTTGAAAACTAATTTGAGTAAGAATGGAATTTTTATATCTCAAAATAAGTATCTTAAGGAAATGTTGAAGAAGTTTGGAATGGAAGATTGTAAACCTGATGGAACACCTATGGTGATTGGACATAAACTGACTAGTAATGATGATACTCAAAGTATAGTTCAGACAGAGTATAGATCTATGATTGGTGGTCTACAATATCTAACTCACACTAGACCAGATATTACCAATACAGTTGGTATTGTGGAAATGTATCAAGAAGATCCTAAAGAGACACATCTTGTTACTATGAAATTTTTTTTCAGATAATTGAAAGGAACAACAAAATATGGATTACGGTATGAAAAATTAGATGATTTTATTTTATAGGATTATACTGATGCTGATTGGGCAGGTAATGTGGATGACAGAAAGAGTACTAGTGGTGGTGAATTTTTCCTTGGGAAAAAGGTTGGTTTCTTTGTTGAGAAAGAAGAAAAATTGTACTGTTCAATCTACTGTTGAATCAGAGTATGTTGCTACTACAATAAATTGCACACAAGTTGTTTGGATGAAACAAATGGTGAAGGACATTGGAATAATTTTTGAAGAACTAGTGGTTATCCATTGTGATAACACCAACATAGTGAACATGTCCAAGAACCTATAATACATTCAAAGAATAAACATATTTCTATTAAGTATCATTTCTTGAGAGAGAAGGTAGCAGAGAAAGAGATTAAAATGGAATATATTAGCACAAAGGAACATATAGCAGATATATTTACAAAACCTTTTCCAAAATATTCTTTTGAGTATCTCAAAAGCATGCTTGGGGTTAGATCCCTTCCTTGTGATAATTGATTGATGTTGATATGCATTAGTCCAGTGGCTTTCAGAGCTATATTGTTTTCTGGACTTGATGTATGTTTCTACTCCCCAGGGGGAGTGATCGAAGAAACACTAGAGCACATTTGGGTGATGTTGCACCTAGTTATTGGACATAAGGATTTGAAAAAGCTATAGAATATTATAGATGAGTTATGGCACCCTTTTCCATTTCTTCCAAAGGGGGAAGGAATCTATGTGAAAATCCCTACCATTTTGGGAAGATTTGTGTTAAGGATATTAAGAAGATTCTATTGAGAGGAGAAAGTATTATTGAGTTGATGAATTTTCCCATATGTTGCCATCAATGCCAAAGGGGGAGATTGTTGGATGATATAAGTTTTGGGTACTAATCATACTGTTGATATTCATGTTTTATAACTGATGTCAACATATGTTTCTGTGGAGAGAACAGACTGATTACTTGACTAGCAGAAGTGTACAAACATTGTACAAATTTTTTAGAATGATCAAAGTTGGTTATATAAAGAAGGATGTGTGTTTAACTTATTCCTAAGGTCACTTGGGTTTATGTTACATATTGTGACTATTACAGTTGATTTGGTGAAGACTAGTTTTTGGACTGCAACTATGATGCTTGACAGAGAAGGTCTCTATGTTTTGGGAAAATCTTACTGGCAAAGATATTTCAAGTGATGTGAGCTTACTAGAGGATTGTAGGCATACTTTGGAATATTGGGTTGTGTTCAATTGGTGTGACCATTCTGGTGAAGTCAGCTGTGGCATGTATTATAAAGGAGACCTATTTGGTGGCCAAGTTTAGACATGTAGAATGTAATATGAATTGTGAGCATGGATTGTGGAACTGGAAGTATAAATGATGGATTGTAAATGATGTTTACTTGTTATAGGTACTATGTGTATCTTAGAAAGGGGTTATATCATTACTTGTATATTGGGAAAGCCTAATTGGATGACCTAAGTAATTATATGTGTATTGGGAAAGCTTAATTGGCTGACCTAATGAATTATTGTAATATGGTATATATGAGTAATCTTTTCTTTTGGAAAGATGTGGTAGTGGAAAAGAAGTGAAAGTAGCAAGGCTTGTTTGCCGCTGGATGTAGAGAAGAGTTTGTAATAAGAATACTTCATTGGAACTGACCAAGAAAATCTAGTTGCTATCAGAGAGTTCATTGGATTGTATATTCCAATATAAACTTGTTTGGATTGTGAATCCTTGAGGGTGACTTTAACTTTCTTTGGGCAATGTGCCTGGGTAGTGAGCCTACTACTTTTCTTGACTCCTAACAGGGTCTGTCTCCTAGTAAGGGCTATATACTATAATGTTGTAATAAGCTCCTAACATGGCTAAATATTTTAATAGGGATACTATACTCTCAGTACATTATTTGTGGGTACTAATTCCCACTAGGGTTTTACCTTTAACAGGGTTTCCTTGACAAAAAGGATTGTGTTATTGTGTTGGCATTTACTGTGTTATCATTTAAATTATAGTTTTGGTTTTTAAAGTTTAAAGTTTAATAATATATATCACAACTGATTCACCCCCCTCTCAATTGTCTTGCGGACTGTTATTCCTAACACAAAGATCCATGACGTAGGTGCTCATGTTTTTTCCTTTCCCAGATATTGTTGCCGTGATAATGAAGATCTCTTTCATCAACACAATATCCTGGAACACATATGTTGGGAATTTTGGTGGGAAATTCTACAACCCCTTGCACTATAATAAGACACTTGTTCAAAGGTGAAATAGATAGGTCTCTAATTAAAGAGGTTATAGCAAGGTTTATGGAGTCTATCCAATCAGTTTGTACATGTGTAATTCACTTAAGAGCCTTGTCGACCATGCTGGCTACTTAGGGATACTTCACCCAATCCAGGCTATCATCAACACACCTCTCCCAAGCTTGGGTAGAGATAAGACAGAGATTTGGCCCACATCTTGATTATATACCGATCAAAAGGATTATTAGTTTAAGGTTGTCCTTTAAGGTGTTGGTTGTATTCCCAGTTCTGGTCCCTTTGCTAGTTTTTGTGGTCCTCATGCTTGCTTTGTGCCTAAAAAAAGAAGTCTCTCAGTTTTATGTGTCTTCTCTCTATTGAAATCTTCTAGTTTTCAGGTCAGGACCCATGTAAAAATTGCAAAGCCTCAAAACCCTAGGTCTTTTCTATTAGGAAAAACTAAGAAAAACCCTTAAATGTTTATCTTACTTCTATTTTGGCATTACCTTTTTGGATTCACTTAAGTCATGTGTTAAAATGCTTGGTCGCCTAGTAGCGTGATCTGGATGGCATATTCCTTTGTTCTTAGAGACTTGGTGATTACCTTATGTCGAGATGTCTCTAAAAGATTTTGAATATTCCTTTTGCTTTTAGAGACTTGGTGGAGCCCTTCAGTCATGTAGTCTTTGAATGAGAAGATAGGTTAGCAATATGTGATGGGGCTCATAGACAAGTCACGGTGTTGTGAGAAAAGATCAGCAGTTAACAGTTCATCACGAGACTTGGTGATTTCTTCATGTCACGTAATCGATAGATTGGCCCACAGTTAAGTAAGCAGTACATGGTCAATCACGTAGTCTCCAGAAAGAATGGTGGTTAAGAGAAAATGATTGAGACTTCGTGACTAGTTGTATGTAGTTTGAAAAGAAACACAGTCGGGTTGTTACCAGATTGAGATAACTGAGTCAACCTTCCGTTCAACAATGTAGAGATGAGTAATAAATGAGACACATGTCCAAAGGTAATTTGATTAAATAAGCTTGTCACTTGGTCTCTAGATGGAAAAAAACTATTTAGTGACTAAGAGACTAAGTATAAAAGCCTTTATCATCGTGAAGTCTCCAGAATATTTGAAGGTATGATATATTACTCAAGGATTTAACGGAGGCTGTCAGATGCAATGATTTAGAGATCCTACAGTGGTCGCCAAGTCTCCAAATAAAAGGTCCCAAAGGAAAAGGTACTCGCGACTTAGAGATAAGGGTATGTCGCGTGGTCGCCAGATGAACCGAAGGGTAAAAGGTAGTCACATTGTCTCTGAAGGGTAAGTCACTTAACATTGGTATTCAGCGATTAGGTGACAAAAGGTAGTTGCATGGTCTTGTAAGGAAAAGTAAGCATTCAGCAACATGGAGATACCGTGAAGGTTAAGAGTAATGGTTAGTCACGGAGTCTCCAAGTTAAACATGAGTTAAACTTTTCTTCCAGCGACTTTGATTTACATAGTCGCGTGATCGCCACAAGTAGACTATGGTTAACTAGGATGGGGAAAGTTTCATTGTCGCTAAGTCTCCAGAAGAATCAGAGGTTAAAGACTTGGGTTAGTGACAAGGAGATCATATGCAATCACGTAGTCACTTGATATGAAATCATAAGAAAAGGCGGCAGTGTCTGACATGAAGATATGAATCATTCAACATCCAATGACAAGCTTGGATATTGATTACTGTGCAAAAAGGGGTAGTTAAGATGTATGATAGAGAACCAATCATAGTGAAACATGCCATCACATTCAAATTTTATAAAGTTTTGCACATATATGAATTTGATTTCCTGTCACACTCAGAGGCTACGGCTAGGTTTTTAATTAATTCACAGCATGCTAAATTGAAGACATGAATTGATGGTTGTCAAAATGATGAGTTGTGTACTTTGAATAATTACCATAAATAGTTGATTGAGGATTCATTTTAACTTACCTTCCTTTTAGAATTTCAGAGCTAAGAAGTGTTAGGTATTTTGAGAAGAGAGAAGAAGCTAGCAAAAGTTACAAAAAATTTAGTTGACCAGGAGGCTTTGATTTTCCAAGAGTTGTGCATAGAGGAGTAAGGTGAGTCTTGGGAGTAGATTTGTCTCAATATCAGTAAAGAAGAAGGGTTTCAAACACAAAAAACATGAGCAGAGCAGTCAGTGTGGCTTCTACCAGTGGGAGAAGTCAGGATGCAGACGAAGAGTCCAAGGGGAAATGGAATTTCTCAGATGAATTCCTCAAATTATTGGCAGGCACAAATGAGAATAGGAGGGCAGATGCTAATCTACTTAAATATGACTACTGTGAAATCAAAGATGTTGATACTCTAGGGACAACAGGTTTTTCCCCTTTTAATTACTTTTTGAATAATTCTGAGAAACCTATCCCAGTATCAAACCCTTGGGCCTATGGTTTAGCTAAATTGATAGTTCCTGATGTCTACATAGATGTAGATTTATTCTTAGACCTCGCCAGTCATTATGATGTCTTGTCTAAGACAATTAAGAGGGATGATGGCACTGCCTTTCTCATCCTAAATAGAAATTCATTCATGCAAGCTTTTGGCTTGTATAGTACCATGTCCACCAAAATTGACATGCCTAAGCATGAAGCAAGGTATAATTTGAAGCTGGGTATTGCAAGGGAAACATTATAGAAGCACATGTTTAAGGAAGTGAGAAAGCATCTTGGTCCTATATCTGGGACAAGCCCTTACTACTTCAAGGACTTGCATTTTTATATTAAGTACATTGCCTTTGCCCTATATAGAGTGTTAGGGATAGATGGGCAAGTAGATAAGATCAATGCCGGGATATTGATGATGGTGCTAGATTTGCAAGAGGTGCATTCTAGCACTAGCTATGATTATATATAGTATATCATTGACAAGATGCATGAGGGATTCATAGCCACTCAAAATAAGATGAAGGATCCTAAGGAGAAGGAGCCCAAGTTCTTACACTACTCCATCCTCATGCATCTCCTTTTGCACTTTAATTTTGTAATCATGGATGTGAGTAATTTGACCCCTCAGAGGTTCTATCAAGATGGACCTAATCCTATCTAGTTCTAGATAAAGATTTGGAATTATACATCTAGGGATTGTGATTACTGTGCGTTTCAGAATTGGATTGTATATCCAATAGTACAGAGTCTGGGCATCAGTAGGACAAGGATCCCTATTAAGATTATGCAACTGTTAAGGCCCTGTGATTACTTGGATAAATGGGAGGGAGACCATAATTAGGGAGATTTATTCTTAGAGGAGAACTATACCATAATAAGGGTATATGGATGTATACATCCACCTCATGTCTTGCCTTACCATGTGCCTGTAAGAGTTGCTGCAATGGAATTTGTTTGGCAGTTGTTGTTAACAGACAATGAGCACTTTGCATCACACAGAAAGGGGACCATAACCCCTA